>JACMIG010000107.1:33474-47599 GCA_014805385.1 Levipalatum texanum
CTAGGACCGTTTCCGTGAAATCTGTTTCCAGAAAGTGGGTTTTCCCGGAATCTACGGACTTCCGGAATATGCGGAATCGTCTTCCCGTGGGCGATTTAGTGGGGGTAGGTCAGGTTCCCGATGCCCTAGGACCGATTCCGTGAAATCTGTTTCCGGAAAGTGGGTTTTCCCGGAATCTACGGACTTCCGGACTATGCGGAATCGTCTTCCCGTGGGCGATTTAGGGGGATAGGTCAAGGTCCCGAGGCTCTTGGACCACTCCTGTGTAAAAAGTCACTGACATGTATACCACCATGGATCAAAATTCAATCTTGGATCTCTGCCCCCACGAAAGTTTACGTTTAGGTCCCATCGAACACGTATTTGGTAGTTTGGTGACGAAAGTAATGCAGCGCCCCTGGTCCGACTAGGAGGTCTAACTATAAGTCCGATTCCTTCCCTTGTAAGTCATATATAATCCCTTTTTAAACACAATGACGATCGATGTAGGAGTACTTCCCAATCTGAGAAATCGTCAGAAATACTCCAACGCCACTCCGGAAGGATGGGAGTGGGACATAGGCGGAGTGGCTCCGTCCGCTGTCTGCAATGTCATCCTCATCCTCACCGGTGCAATAATGGCCGTCTGTTCAGTCAAAGTTCTCATCTTCATGTCCGCAAACTCAACGTGAGCCATTTATAAATCTTATCTTACATGTTGACTCCTCTTCGAGTAAAATAAATTCTTCTTAGAATGGGGGCACTTTCCAGCACCTTCTCCAGTACGAAGAAACTCCAACGTCAGCTCTTCTACGCACTACTGGCTCAGGTTTGGTGGCGGGGGAGAGAAATATCATGCATCAAAAACGCGCCAAGTATAGATGATGCCCGATTCCTTACAGACCTCCGTACCTCTGATCCTTTCCTACGGACCCCCGATCGTACATTTTTTCTTCTCGTTCACAGGTGCATTCATTACAAAAAGATCAAATATGCAATTTCTGCGAACATTCCTGAAATTAGAATGAGTTGATTCAAGTTCCATAAAGAATTTCCCAGGAGTCGCTTTCGGATCCCTCGGTGACTTCTTCCTCGTGGCCACATCCATGTATCCGGTCCTCGATCCCATCATCATCATTGCCTTCGTCAAACCGTGCCAACTCAAAAGTCTATTTTTATAGAGCCACTCTAAGGTACCGCGTAGCGTGCCTGCGTCATCTCGGACGCCCCTTCACGAGATACAGACCACAAACAACCTTGACGAACACCGGACAGACCAGCGTGTTCGAACCAACGTTTATTGCTGTCAGATGAAGTTGGGGGTGAGAAAACCCCTAATCTCCTGCACATACCGACCGTGTTTTTCCAATTTTAAACTGGAATGAAAATAAGCGATTTTTTTTCTAGTTTCCAGTTAGACGTTGGAATTGGACACAGGTGTAATGTGATTTTGAATATAGCGGATGATCCTATATTGTATGCATAACATCATCTAAATTTCCATAGAATCGAACAAGAACAGAGTCCCTATTTTGCTGTTTTCCACTACAAAATATTACTTTGTATTACGATATTTTTCAGATCTGTGATTTTTCACTGTTCTATGATACATGTCCGATAAAATGATAGTATTATTCATCTTCAACGTACACGAAAGTTTGACTTGGACACAATTGAGCTGTTGAGCTCCAATGTGAACATTCCTGTGATTCATCTGGGTGAATCTGTAGAATTGCTCTCTGGTTTTGCACTGGGATTGATGGGATTTTGAGGCGCTTTATTGATTGTACAACATGTGCTGTCACTATCGGAAGGTTAGGTGCTATAAACGGTTTGTACAAGCAGAGTGCTGCCTATGGCTTGGCGCAGACGTTGGTCGACGAGCACGGCTGGATCTTGCACGCAGCTGCGTATCCCTTACTGCAGTAAGGCATTCTTTGAGTTGTTCATTAAACAATTTTCCGGTATTACAGTGTTGCGGAGACGACGCGCGAACTAC
Source organism: Levipalatum texanum (assembly GCA_014805385.1). Lineage (NCBI taxonomy): Eukaryota > Metazoa > Nematoda > Chromadorea > Rhabditida > Diplogasteridae > Levipalatum > Levipalatum texanum. The sequence continues at coordinate 35,453 of JACMIG010000107.1, forward strand.
TCCGCGTTAAGCAGCGTAAGGAATAACCTATTGGGCTTGATAGCATTCATTGCGCTGCTTACAGCTGATTTCATGACGTGTAAATCATATGTACGTAATCTGACAAATCCGAATTTTTCGAGAAGTAAACTGCCCAATATTGCGGTCAATTAATAATTTTGCTTACCCGCAATCGTCAGCGAACCATCCCGAATTGAAGCCCTGGTATTGCTGCGAGTAGGTGCACGCCTGACCGGGCGCCGGCTGGCTCGGACCCCACTGTGTATAGTCGAACGGAGTCTAAAAAGCAACTTTACCATGGATAGCAAGTTCAATGAATAAAACAACGTTTAGTTAAGTTTTAAATTACCCCATCAATCCATGTCTTCGTGGAGGGATTGAGGCCGATCCAGAACTTGGTTTTCGCTGGGAGCTCTGAATTGTTCACTTCTTCGATATCGCGTTACAAGTTCTCACGATTCGTGACGAACTGTTGTGTTCCGAAATCGTGGATACTCGCAAGGTTTCCGCCAAGTCCCTTGAAAAAAACGTCTTGGTTAAAGAAGGAGTAGGAGCAAAGTTCCGCGTCCCTAAAACAGAGTGGGGCAAATGTGGCTGAAACGTAGACACAGGCCAAAGTGCACTTGTACTTTGGCCTGTGTCCGCGTTTTTAGACACATTTGCCCCCATCTGTTTTACGGGCACAGAACGTTGCTACTTGTAAAAAAACGTAAACTTCATTTACCTTGCAGAATGCCTGAGCACCGACTTGACCATCGACGCTGGTGCGCGCATTGAAGCAACCCGAGGAAGGAGTGCAACTAAAATACATCATAGTTCGAGAGATCCAAGATCTTTTCCCAACCGTCCATTGCACATATCATTTCCGGAATAGCCGATGGATCCCGTCGGGCAGAAGCAGTTTCCTGCAATTTACATCATCAAAGCTAAATCGACTACTGACTCACCATCACATAGCGCTCCCTGGAGCTGGGAGACAAGAGCGTCGTTCTTGACGGTCTTGTATCCGGAAGAAGCAATGGCTTGCAGCGCCACGTTTTCCACCGTATTGTTGTAGTAGTTGTAGTCTGAAGAATTGTATTTAGTCGCGGCAATTATATTTCAATTTCCTTACCATTAGTAATGATGAGTCCTCGGTTGTCCTTGAAGGACTGCGCCACTGCCTGGAGCTGCGCCGTATCGCCACTGTAGACATTTCAATTTAGGTACTCATTAGTTTTAATCTATTTTGGAAATTATTTAAAGGCAAGAAAAGTGACCCGAAACCGCTGGAGAAGACGACAACGACCCTTCGTGGGTTGCTCGGGACCAGATTGTTGGTGAATTCAGCGGTAGCCTGCGAGAGGGCGCTGAAAACATTGTGTAAAAAAACAAAACTCATAACCTAATCCCGATAACGACCGGAGCGAACAAATCAGTAGTTTTCTAATCATCGCACTCTTTGAGGACATTTCCGCTGCCTCCCTTGAAAGGAATGGTGATTCCGTTGACATCAGCATCCGAGGCAATGGCTCCGAGGTGATAGGCGAACTGAATAATCGGTTGGTAAGTATTGTCGGAGGAATGTACGTTCCTGACAATACGCTCTTCGCCCTACGATCTCTCTCCACAGTTCTTCTCTAACCGCCAGACATAAAGAGAAAAGTGGAGAGAGATCGAAGGGCGATGAGCATATTGTCCGGAATGTTTATTCCGCCGACAACATTTAGTCGCTGTTTGTACCTCGGTCTTGTCGGAGTAGACCACGATTCCAGCGCGAATTCGGTCCTTGGACATCTTCAGACTCAGCAGCACCGACTTGATCTTGGCCGTGATCTAAATAATCGAGTTATCGAGTTGAAGAGGATAGCATTGTACATCATCGATTCCGGCTTGAGCCATGGCTGCAGACGAATCGACAACGAACATGATATCCAACCAAAGCTTGTCGAGTGCGCAGTCCTTGCATTGTGAAGCTCCTGAGCAGATAACAAACATCAAAGGTCAGTCCAGGATTCCTACCATTTCCAGTTGCAGGGACATTGTCTATCGAAACGAATTCCTCAGCCTTGGGGGCGAGGTGCTGGAATCCATAGTGAGTCTGGAGGCCTGACAATATTTCGAGGGATTGTTGAACCCTTGACTGATCTACCATCTTTGTTAGCCTTTCCGGAAGCGAGTAGTAGGTACTTGAGTTCGCCTCGCGTCAGACTGTAGTATTCTGAAAAATGATCAATCGAATATGACAGGCCCAAGGCCATGGTGACTTCGCACGTGGGCGCGAAAAGGTCTCGGGTCTCGAAAATCTAGATGGCAAGAGATGTGCTGAATTGAATATACATTCGAACCGTAGTGTTGTTAGACAAACCAAAAAATAACCTTCAGAATCCTTTCACTGGCACATCGGCATTAAAAGAACTTTTGACTCACTGTCGCTTGCCTTTCCATCGTGCAGGACCGTTGCGGAGCAGTACACGAATCCATTCTCCACGAGTGCCGTCATTCCCGAAACGAGTGATGGACGCAGGCTCTGCAATCGATTAATCGATATTCCCTTCGAGGGTGTATTAACGGTCGAAGATCATGAATGTCACTACGTTCTAGCTACACTGATAACAAGCTTCGGGGCAAAATTACGATGATAAAAGACATTGGTGGTCATTGAACTGGCCCGAACGTCAGAGTAAGATTTGAACCTTGTGATTCCAATTAAATTACCTTTCGTTTTAAACCTTGTGATTCCAATTAAATTACCTTTCTTGCGCATCGTAGTTCAGGTTCTTCAGTGAAGAAAGGAGATACCCGGGGATGCGCGAGTATCAAACCCGGCGAGTCCCCGGGTATCCCCCACTTTGTTCAGCGAATGCATGACCTTATCCACCGGCAGTGCTTACCGAACCAATATTGCTAATCCACAATCGGATACAAGCAAACCGAACATTCCACATATTTTGATCGATCAATAAAATGGAACTTACCACTTCTCCATCAATGCGGACGTTCTTCGGCGAACCGGAGGCCGTCTTGGGAGTGTTGTACGAGAGCTTGACACTGTATCCATTTTCACCTGTGAGCTCCGAGCACTCGATGACGTAGTCATTGCCCTGGAACACTATCGTTTCATCAAATGATCAGAGATCACAGTGTACCATCATGTTGTCGAGCGAAATGCCGACGGCTATGAAGGATCCGTCATTCTGAACGACGGGCCCTGAAGGCATGATTTTTCAATAACTTCTTGAGAGCACACCAACCGGTAATTTCCCATTTAATATGAGTATCGTTGATTACAGCGAAAGATGCTGCTAGGCAAGCGGTTCTGAACAGAATGGATAGACCAGTTCAGAGACTTCAACGTACCCATCACAACTCTTCGTTCCTGAACAAGTCTTGGTCTTTCCGCAGGTTGAGAAATCAAAGGCAGCGTGGGTCTGAAGATAATTTATTTGACGACATATATATCAGTTATATCGAAATTGATGAAACGATCATGCACACATACATATTTTCAATGAATTATTTGATTTTAAGAAAATTAATTTGGGACAAACTTCCTCACCAAGGCGACCGAAAGCAGGAGAACCAACGCCTTCTGCAACATGATCGTTACTCGTCCAGCGACCAGGCCGAGCCTCGCAGCTTGTTTATACCGTGGTCAATGCTCTGCGATAAGGGGCTATTCGTCATTCTTCGCGTCGGTGCATGGAAACGATGGTGATTGAAATACTCTGTTTTTGTTGTGTGGTCTCTCCTTGACTCACTAGTCTCTAATAGGCCGACATCAGGAGAAGGTGTACTACAAAGTCTGGCTACATAGTGCCGGTGCAAGATTCTGGCGCCTCCTGTCTTATCATCACGTCCGTGATAATAAAGAGGATTGTTGCTGACAAATCAGCGAGAGGTGGAAAGAGCCTCGCCTCCTGCGTGCTCCTTCCCTTACACTCTCTAGGCACATGCAATCCTTTCGTCGTTCAGAACAGAGAATCGCACACCATCAAGACATTCAAGGTTCTAAAAGCTTGTCATCCGCGTTTGTTCGCGTCTCGTAGAATAAAGAACAATGCGCTGATCATCTTTCCCCTCTCTTCGGAGAGTTCATTCAGAAAAATTGCATGAATATTTTCATACTTCCTTTCCGTATATTCTCTCTTCTTTCAGAGCGGATTTATCATCAAGCGATCACTGACTGACAATATACAATGGCAGCGGCTCTATGGCTGACGGCAATGGTTGATAGAAGAGCACGGCTGAATCATGCAAGCCGCCGCGTAGCCCTTTCTGCAATCATTTATTTTGCTATTCACTGATTCGTAATGTCGGCGGAATTAACCATACGGAATGTACGCTCATCGCCCTACAATCTCTCTCCACTGTTCTCTCGTTTCTGTTGCCGCCAGACACGATTGAGAAACGAAAGAATTGTGGAGAGAGATCGTAGGGCGATGAGCGTAGATTTCGTAAGGGAATTGCGAAGAGCATAATAATTGCGCACCGGTCGCTCTCCACAACAATCGCTAGCACTTTAGTACCATAGCGTTTAGTTTTGCACTATTTGCTATCCTTACTTGCAATCTTCCGCGAACCATCCCACGTTGAAGCCCATGTATTGCTGTGCATAGGCACACGTCTGTCCGGGCGTCGGCTGGTTCGGCCCCCACGACTTGTAGTCGAAATCGAGCTGAATATATTTGTGATTTCAATTTGTATAGCAAGACATTTCAGTTAGTGATGATTTTCTTTTGGCGCACAGACATATTCGCTATCGATAGTTGCCGCACAAAATATTGTTGTTGCGATTTATGTATTATTTGATTTCCAGCCAATTTTAGATTCAAAAGTGATAAAATAACAATAGAAGTACATTTTTTATCTATTCTTCGTGTATCTTTTTACTCACTCCATCATCCCAAGTCTGCTCGGCGGGATTGAGGCCGATCCAAAACTTGGTTTTCACAGGGAACTCTGAAATGTTTTCGTGACTATTATTGGGCTTAGATGATTTACGATTCGTGACGAACTGCTGTGTGTCGTAATCGTGGAAGCTCACGAGGTTGCCACCGTCGTCCTACAAGAAGGAATAATTAGTTATTGTGGGGAACCGACGGGGTGCCAATATGTCTCCGATCCCGTTTGATCTACTAGTTGTTCGGGAATACGTCCATCCAGTAAGACACTCTCATCAAGCTCGGGAATTGCAAGCTCTAACAACAAAATAATGCCGTTAGGAAAACATGAGATTATGTAAGAAAAACCTCTGCATACCCTGCAGGACGTCTGAGCATCATATTGGTTGTTGACGCTTTTGCGGGCGTCGATGCAGCCGCCGATTGGAGTGCAACTTAAAAGTGAGGCACGATTGAATGATCCAATATTGTAGAGAACCCGAACCGTTCTAATTCCCACGCCCGGACAACCTCAATGACGGACTGCTTGCATTCGTGTACTGCCTCTCCAACCCCCATTCATGACATATTGAATCACACGGGTCGTGAAACTAGGTTCGAAGAGGTAGATCAAAAGCGCTCGCAGTCCGTCATTGGTATTCTCCGGGCGTGGGAATTAGAACGCTCCGGGTTCTCTACAATAAATGCTTCCACACCGTCCAACGCAAGCGTTGTGCTTCGTGTAGCCGATTGCTTCCGCAGGACAGAAGCAGTTTGCTGTAATACATATGTTAAAATTGTATTAAAAACGCTTGAAAATCATGAAATATCTTTTGGAAAGCTATTACTTTCTGCAGTATATGGAATCAAATATTCAAAGAAGGTCTGGCAGCAACTTCTATGTAAATTGCCACTCTTAATGCAGCTGCATTTGTCCATTCGTCGACGTATTGAAAATGCGAAATTTCCAAAAGTCGACGTATGGGCACCCCATTAAGAGTGGAAAAGTGGCTGCCAGACCTGCTTTAAGCAAGTTTCACCATCACACAGCGCTCCCTGAAGCTGCGCGACGATGGCATCGTTCTTGACCGTCTTGTATCCGTCAGACGCAATGTTATTCAATCCTCTCGTTTCCTGTCGATTTGCGTAGTAGTTGTAGTCTACCGAGAAAGATTGAACCGTGGCCATTTTGATTTCTTCCTACCATTCGTTATTATGATTCCTCCACTCTCCTTGAATTTGTAGGCGACTGAATGGAGCTCGCTCGCGTCTCCACTGCAACTTGTTTTTTTATCTTACTTCATTTTATCTTACTTCTTGACGTCGTTCATTTCAAAACGCTCTTATGCAAGATGTATTTCGTAAACAATTAAATCAAAAGGTACCTGAATCCAGATCCAAAGACAATGATGACACGGCGGGCTTTCCTTGCACTCGTGTTGTTCAGTTCGGCTGATGCCAGCGAGAGGGCGCTGCAATATTCGTCTTTATTGCTAGGTGAAATTAAGAGTTGAAAATATTTACTGATCCCCACGTACTCAATCAAAGCGGTCGATTTTCCTCCCTTGAAAGGAATTTTGGTGGCGTTGACGGCGGTGTCCGTGGAGATGGATCCGAGAAGGTAGGCGATCTGGAAAGGATAGCCGACCTCAAAATTAGAAGGGTGATATTTTGGCACCGCAGTGCGAAAGCTGTCTTGACTCTAACTCTAAAAAAAGCATAGCAAGTAAACGAAATGATCATTTTCAAGGATTTTATTTTTTCTTAAAATGTTTTTACCTCAGCAGTCTCGGAATAGACGATGATTCCGGTTCGCGTGTCGTTGCTTCTGACTCGATTCAGACTTCTTAGGAGCAACTTGGTCGAGGACGTAATCTGAGCATTATTGTGTCGCACCCCAACCTTTGCAATTGCCGTTCAGGACTTGTGCCTGTTAGCATACACTTCTCTATTCAATCTTTCAGGAGAAAAAACTATGACCGAAATTTTGAATGCTACTTGATCCTGAATTCCAAATGAAAAATGGAAGAAATCAGCCCTAATTTTTTGGCGCTGAGATATGAGAAGGCCCTATATGTCGCTCTCGGAACAGGAATTTCAAAGGTTGGGTTGCGTGGCAAAACCGAAAATTGCAGAAAAATCGCATAGATTAAATTTTTCATAACGTCACTCTACATCATCGATTCCGGCCTGGCCGATGGCTGCGGATGAGTCGATGACGAGCATTATGTCCAGCCAGATCTCGCGGACGTCGCACAGCGTATGGCCAATGGCGCATTGCGTAAGTCCAGGTCCTATAACAATTCGCTAAATAATGTTTTCATCCGTTTTTTTCCAACGTACATAGAACTTCTTTTGAATATTAGAATATATGAGTGGATAGGATATTCCCGAACAATTTTCCTGGTATGTATTGTGAAGAACCCGAGGTGTTCTAATTTCCACGCCCGGAGAAGACCATTTCGAGCCCCGTTTCATACAGTGTGTGATTGGCTCGCGATGAAAAGAGGGAAGAAGAGGAAGATCATGGGTATTCATTAGGGTTGGCAGACAGAGTCAATTGACTCTCAGAGTCATTTCAGACAGACAGAATGACTCTGACTCTCCTCGACTCTCAGAGTCATTCTGGTTGTCTGAAATGATTCTTGAGAGTCAATTGACTCTGTCTGCCAACCCTAGTATTCATAGTCCGTAAGTGGCATTGTTCGGCCGTGCGAATTAGAACGATTTGGGTTCTCCACAATATTCTCACTCTGCCAAATCGTGCAGAATTTTCCGCAGTCCCATTCAATCTTCCAAAATTGTTGGAATCCATCGTTAGCTCTGGGAGCTCCCAGAAAAACGTCAAATTTGGAAAATCACTCGCGGCCCCACAAAAAATCTTACCATGTCCCAGATTACCAACAAGGATGTCATCCATGGAAACGTAGTCTTCAGCCTTAGGAGCGATATGCTGGAAGCCGTAGTGAGTCGTGAGGCCTTAAAATATTTATGATAGCCTTTTGCGTTAATCTTCAATCTACCATCTTTGTTGGCTTTTCCGGCAGCGAGTAGGAGGTACTTGAGCTCGCCGCGCGTCAGACTGTAGTATACTTAAGGGAGAGCTCTGATTCTTTCATCATCGGAAAGATGTATACATACATCGATGTACAAGATGCCGATTGGTTTTATGAGTTTTTTGAGAGAAAAAACTTGCTCTTGTCCATGTCCCATCTTTTCCGCTTTCACACCTTTCTCTTGTGCTAGTTAGTACTCAGTTCTCCTTGTATCTCTGCGGAGAAAAGAAATATGTGGTTGAACTTTTTCGCGCTGATTGATCACGAGTACCAATCTATGTTTCCAAAAAGACGACCCTTGATGTGCTTTGGAATGAAAAGTCATATTCATTTCCGTATTCGATATGCGATAAAAACATATACATCAGAATTTCAGCAATGATTTACTCTGGAACACGCAAACGTTTGACTCACTATTTCCCGCCTTTCCATCGTGAAGGACTGTGGCTGCGCAGTAGACGAATCCGTTATTCACCGTCGCTGACTCTCCCGAAATGAGAGACGAGCGGATGGCCTGAAATCGTAGACATTTATAAGTTTTAAAATTCAGAAATTATTTCATTTACCAACCTCTTCACCCTCAATACGCGCGTTCTTCGGCGAATCGGTGCCTCTCTTGGCGGTATTATAGGAGAACTTGACACTGAAGCCTTTTTCGCCCGTGAGTTGCTAGCACTCGATCACGTAGTCATCACCCTAAAATGTCTTCGCAATAAAGAAAGATCAATGATGGAATATAACCATCTTGTTATCGAATGAAATGGCGACAGCCACGAAAGCTCCGTCGTTCTGCACTACGGGACCTGAAGGAAATTGTTTCTGAGTTCCGGAGAGAGAAGCAGTGAGAAAAAACCTACCAGTAACTTCCCACCGAATATGCGTATCATTGATGACTGCAAATGAGCCAGCGAGGCAGGCAGTTCTGAAAAAAAGTTTATTGATCAGAGATTCCGAAGAATTTGCAACGTACCCATCACAGCTCTTCGTTCCGGCGCATATCTTTGTCTTTCCGCAGGTCGAGAAGTCGAATTCGGCATTGACCTGTAATTATTAGATTGTTAAAATGAAAATTTAAAATAAACAATTTTCTCTCTTTTGAAACAAATAGAAGCGTTTACCTCACTACACCCTCATGGCATAATGCAAATATTCTCACCAACGCAGCTAATAGCAGTAGACTCAGCACACGATTCAACATGCTTCTTGGTCGTCAAGTGACCGCACCCTTCAGCTCCGCTTATTTATATCAGACCTCCGATAATGACAAATTGAATACAAAGACCACGCGCGCTTTCCGTTAATGGTTCCTTGTCATGCACAAAATGTTCTTCTGGGTATCACAGGGCGCAAAGAGGCTTGCCCCTCCCTTTTCCATCATCTTTGCTTATCAACACGTCCGTGATCACAAGCCATATCGAAGCTGACAAATCAACGAGAGCAAGAAATCAGATCCACGCCCCAGATAATTTGCACCGTAATCCAGATTATTCCATCCGGCGGCCAGCGAAATGCTGGAAACGCGGAGCTTTCTATATTAGTGCGAGGAAAATAATATAGCGTAGGAATTAGAAAAAAAATTAGGTGATTCATATTATCACCGAACCAAACACGTTTAAATTCAACGGAATACTATTTGGCTATTTTTTAAATTCCCAACTCTCGCGCTTCGGAACGGACTGCGACCACTTATGTCGCGGAGAGTGGACATACTGGGAAGACGGTTTAGACAGTCAATAATCAGTTTTGTTCACAAGGTAGAAAAATCACATCATTACAGCGCTGATTTTATGAATAATAATTCTTCTAAATCATCTATGGATTACGAGCTGCACGCGTAGGCGAGAATCTCTCTCCTTTGTCTCTGACCCGGTATAAAAGAGAAACGAGAAAATGTGGAGTGAGAGCAGTCGGACGAAAACGCTACAACGAACAGCTTCTGCACCTCTACAGTAAATGCCTCGAAATCCCTGTGTCTTTCCGTAAAACAATGTAACAATTTATCACAAATGCGAGTGATCAGCCAACCAGAACCATGCTCATTGACGAATGTTGCTGCATAAAGATGAATGTTGCTGACAAATCATATCTCCACTTAAAACGTCTCTTTTCTTATGTGGTACATAAGAGTCAGTGAGTGTTCAAGCGTCTTCCCTTTTCTTTATGACGGTTTGCGTGATTCCTCGGTGACTCCATGAGATTTAGGCCGTCTTCATTGTCATTCCCTTCACCAAGCCCAACTCCGCCACCGCCTTCACGATCTTGGACATGGTCGTCCCAATCGTCCACGGTGTCACCTGTTCTCGTATGTTGTTAGCCATGCCAAAAGAGAATTTCCGTTTCGATTCCTCCATTGCATCTACGCTGAATGGAATTGTTCTCATGGATTCCGGCATCATTTTCTACAGTATGCCGTCCCCATCCAGTCGACAACGAAAGTGGAGTTCATTACAATTGACTGACTTTGATATAAAAGATGGCATGACCTCAATGGACAAGATCAATCATGACACGGGCTCTACAAACGCTAGCAAAAGCCCCCAATGATCCCAGCTATTTTTATGGACACTGAATCTCGCTGCAACTCCTTCTATAAACTGATTGTGAGAGTGGAACAGGGATGAAAGGGGGTGAAAACATGCTAATAATATTGGCAGAATCAAACTTTATCTAGCGAACGGATCGATTGAGTTAGTTCGCGGTCAAGCGTAGAAAAGTCGGTATTCAATGAAATCGCCGCAGTTGTCGTCCGGCACCTGCGCAAGAAAACGATCCTTTGTATCTCAATACTCAAATTTAGGGAGTATGTTATAGCTGTGCAGAAAGAACCAAACTACGTCTTGTCTTACTTCTAATACTTCGTGTTCTCTTTTCCCTAGACAATACGAAGTTGCGTATTATATAGAAGCCATACAAAACGAAGACTGCTATTTTGCTGACTAGCATATTACACTGCCTACTAAATCGTATTATCTGATTTATTTCCCGGTATTAAAGTGATGTGGAGGCGACGCGCAAACTACTTTAGCGTAATGAATGTTCTGCCGCGCTTGATTACGTAATGAATGTTCTGCCGCGCTTGATTCATCACGCTACTTACCGCGAAGTAGTTCGCGAGTCGCCTCCGTATCACTTTAAAGAAGGACTGGGAAGAACTTCTTGGCAAATTGCCAAAAATTCTTCCCAGTACTTCTTTAATACCGGACAATACACTCACTTCCATGTACTCGTGGTAGAACGGGACAGTCCATCCATTGAATGGATTGAATTGATTTAGATCGGCCTGCATATTCTCGTTATTCCACCTGCAATCAACTTGTATTCCAACTGTTTTTATTTTAATTATTTTTCAAATTTTGAACTTCCATGTCAAATATCTCACATCGACGCTTACGGAGATATGAAACAACTATTATAGTTTTTAAATGTTTGTAGAAAAAACCAGAAATTAGTTCCAACCAGAGAGGAAGGCCGGACTGGGCGGTGTAATCCTCCCCGAAGACGTACCCAAATAGATTCTCGTCCGCTCTGATTCCGACCTTCTGAAAATGGATTTTGATTCCTAGTCATTGATCTTTCGACAACCTGTCCCATGGACTTGGCCTTGAACACCATCGACGAGAGGGCTTCACGGTTGGCGTTTTTGTCCCTCGTCCAATCGTCAGCTGCAGTGAATTTTAACATTGCGCAAAATCTTCGTTCGCATATGGACAAAATTACCGGGTTATAATGTCAGCGTGTTAAGACCTTTTGATCCAACCATGTCACAAATGGCACGCAAACGCGCGGGGTGAATAGAGGTGCGACCAAATATCGAACCTCGAGCAGGGGATGTGATTTTTTTTACCACATGAACGATTTTTGCTTTACCGACTACTATCAATTGCAGACTCAAACGCCATGGAACACCAAATATATGTAGGGGCCGCAAGCTCCGCCCACTTTGGGGGGAGCACGAAAACGCGAAAAAGTGGTTCCGATCAAAAAACAGCGTGAATACTGAACCAAATTAGTCGATCAAACGCTCATTTTGTAGCTAATTCAATTTTACATCGATCTAGCATCAGGCACGCAAGCAAAAATCACGCTAAACAACTTTTTATAACGCTTTAATGAAGGCACGTTCGTCGCCCACTCGGACTTTTCGGTGGAATTCGAGGTGGGGCTAATTCCACAGGCAACTAAACCTGCTTGCCTGATGCTGTTTGCGTGTCAAAAGCATAAATCTAACT
>JACMIG010000108.1:9195-29630 GCA_014805385.1 Levipalatum texanum
GTACACTTTTGTGTTACGGTCGCAGGCGAACGAGTACACAATTGTGTCATTTCCCTGAAATTCAGGAATCGTGCAAAATTCAAACGATATTTTCAAAACAGTCTTCGTGGCAGGGACCCTTTAAATCAATTTTCTGCAGAGGAAGCTGCTCACCTCGCCCCCGAGTCGGCCGGTCTGAAGATGTACCTCAACGACACGTTCTCGACGCTGAAGATGGACTGCATCACGGACTGGATCAAGGTATGCGTCTTATTACGCTGTTTAGCGGGGTTCTTTGGCTTCCTAAACGTAGTAAGTCCACTTCCCTTCTTATTACGGGGTTTAGCGGAGCCTCTCTAGTCATCTAAACGTAGTAAGTCACCGCATTCCAGCACCTCTCGACCTTCCCCTCGAGCCGTCCGATCGTGTGCCACTCGGAGAAACAGACGCTTCTGGCCATCCTCGGCGCTGCCAACATGATTGGACGAGCAGGTATGTCAATTGAAGTGCGACACAAACGCGCCGGGTTGGTCATGGGAAGGGAGAGTACTAAATGAGCCTTGTAGTCCACGTGTGCCACGTCTCGACGGCCGACGAGATTGCCGTCATCCGCCTCGCCAAGGAGAAGGTATACTGTAGCTCGTGGCTAATCGCAAACTGACAAATTCCAGGGCTGGCACGTCACCTGCGAAGTGTGCCCCCATCACCTCTTCCACACGCTCGATGACATGCCGGAGGGCGTACGGGAGGTCAGTTTACGATCCGCATGGTGATTCCGTAACCCTCTCCCTTGTTCAGGTTCGCCCCCGCCTCGGAACCAAGGCCGACGTCGACGCACTGTGGGCAGCCATCGATGTCATCGACTGCTTCGCGACGGATCACGGTAATCATTTTTAGCACATTGCCAAGATTTTCTTTGGCACTCTGCCAACTCCTCCACTGCAGCCCCGCATACCTCGGACGAGAAGAACGGCTCGTCCCCTCCGCCCGGCTTCCCCGGAATCGAGTACATGCTTCCGCTCCTCCTCACGGTACGAGTGCCCAAACCTACAATATCCTAGTGGGCGTAGCTCACCAACAAACCGATCGCAAACTGAAATCGATTGCAGGCTGTCCACGATGGCCGCCTGACGATGCGGCAACTCGAGGATCGCCTCCACTACAATCCCATCAGGATCTTCGGCCTTCCCCCGCAGCCGGATACCTACGTTGAGGTATACGGTAGTTTCAGTTTGCAATCCGCGAATCGCAAACTGAAATCATTCACTCATCTCTTCTAGGTTGATCTCGCCGCCGAGTGGACGATTCCCGCCAGCGGCGGCTTCTCGAAAGCTGGCTGGACCCCCTATGCCGGTACTGCATCTTTGGGCATATTTTAGGGTGAACAATCAATTGATATATCGCTAATTTCAGGAATGAAGGTGCGCGGACGCGTCGTCAATGTCGTCATCCGCGGCGAGGAGGCATTCGTCGATGGAGAGGTAAAATTTGAATGACTTTGCTCAGAGTACGGTAGCACACGCACTGGCTGATCGCAAACTGAATCCCTGTTGTTCCAGATCATTGCTCGCCCTGGATTCGGTCGCAACATTCGGGCATCGACGGAGGGCCGCGCCGCGGTCGTCGGAGCCGATGCACGCGTCGAGAAGGGTACGGTATCGACTTTAGTATCGTAGACTGACAATGAGCTTATAATCAACCGCCGATCGCAAACTGAAATGAATTATTTATTGATTTTTTCCAGTCTTCTCCAACGTGCTCAATGAGCTGCGATCGACGGCAGCTCAGAGGGAGAAGGATACGGTAGCACTGAGGACGCCAATGGGAGCAGGGGATGCCAGGCCCCCCTCGGGCTCGCCTTCGCCCCTCGCCACGCGCGCTACCAGGTACTCATTGGGGGTACGAGGGTTACGGTAGAAGGATGATTACGGTGGGATATGGATACTGTAGAGGAAAACGGTAGGAAAGTTCGATGCGCTATCAGGTATTGGAAGGTTACCATAGTTGTTTTTCAAAAAAATAATTATTACCGTGCACATTTGTATAAATAATTGCATAGAACTTGAATAATTTGAAATTGGATTACGGTATATTGATGTCTTGCAGCCCATCGGAGGAGCCCCTCACGAACATGAACATCGTCGCCGTCGCTGATCTCGACAAGGCGATGGTCCGTCGCATCCTCGAGCTCGCCGAACAATTCCGCACGAAAGTCGAGCACCGCGCCCCTCTTGACCACGTTCTCAAGGTATGCTCCCGGTCTCACCGCGAAAAGTACCGTAATCACTTGGCTGATCCTAAGAAGAAAATACTGTAAGCAAGATAGTAGTTTGCATCGATTTACACGTACCATAACGAAAACTACAGTAATGGAGTCATTTGGCCCCCACAACGAAAGCTACCGTAACCCGGTCCTTCAGGGCTTCGTGATGGCGTCGCTCTTCTACGAGGTTTCGACGCGGACTTCGTGCAGCTTCGCGGCGGCGATGCAGCGCCTCGGAGGCGGCGTCGTCTCCATCGACGCCAACACGAGCAGCGTCCAGAAGGGAGAGACACTCGAAGGTACGGGGGACGGTCAAGAGATGAATAGGGAGGATTACGGTAGCCCGGTAATATACTGCTATTTTGTGTATTAACTTTTGTACGCAATACTTTCCAGCTTACGATTTAGATTTCAAAGGGTTACGGTATTTCGGATATTTGCAGATTCCGTGCGCATCATGGGCAACTACGCGGACGTCGTCGTCCTCAGGCACCCGGAGAACGGAGCAGCGGCTCGAGCTGCCAAGGCATGCATCCAGCCACTCATCAATGCCGGCGACGGAACGGGAGAGCATCCCAGCCAGGTTGGATACGGTAGATTTGAGCAGTAATGATGAGAGTACTGCACGGAGATGTCCCTGATACGGTAGCTTTGAGCATACAATAAATATATTTAATTCCAGGCCCTCCTCGACCTCTACACGATCCAGCAGGAGCTTTCGACCGTGAATCGGTTGACGATTGCAATGGTCGGCGACCTGAAGAACGGCCGCACTGTCCACTCCCTTGCAAAGCTACTCTGCCTTTATTCGGTTAGTGGGATACGGTCGCTTTGGGTAGGAGGCGGAGATTTCTTGTTACGGTAGCAATAAGCACAGCAGATCTGCTTGTACTCGAGTTGGAATAGAGTATCTTTGGGCGGAAATTAGATAGGCAGGGTTTCCAGGATACGATAGCTATTTGCAACCCGATTTTTTCAGAACATTACCCTCCACTACGTCTCACCGACCGAGGAGCTCCAGATGCCCGATTCCATCGTCGATTACGTTGACAAGAACGCCGGATTCACGCAGGTTTGTAGCTTGAAAAAGGCGGGCCTTTCAGACTGTAGTTTGTATGGGATATCGATTGATATCATTGATTGCAGCGCAAGTTCTCCTCCCTGGCTGAGGGAATCGCAGGCGTCGATGTCGTGTACGTGACGCGCCTGCAGAAGGAGCGATTCGCAGACCCCGCAGAGTACGCCAAGTTCAAGGTATGGTACATTGGGGTTACGGTACAAAGGCGCCGGGTTGACCTCTCAAGGAGGACTATCGATTGATCTGTGATCTATTGCAGGGCTCGTACGTCATCACGGCGGAGCTTCTCGATGCTGCGGGCGCCCCCGAGGACGGCGATGAGCCCACCACCATTCTCCGTATGTGTCGTTTGATCTTTGTAGTCTGGCCTTTCGCCATTGAAATGTAATCTTTGATCTTTGTCTCTGCAGACCGCCACCGCCGCCTCCCGATAGTCCTGCACCCGCTGCCGCGCGTCGACGAAATCTCGACGGAACTCGACAACGACGAACGCGCAGCCTACTTCCGCCAGGTATTGTAGATTGATCTTTAATTTTTCTAGTTCGATCCTTGGACTTTGTAGTCTAATCTCTATTCTTAAATCTTCAAGGCCAAGAACGGAATGTTCGTCCGCATGGCGCTGCTGGCCCTCGTGCTCGGCCGCGCGCCCCATGACTGAGAATACGGTAGCCACACCGAGATGTCTCTGGTCACGATTTCCCCTGACGCCCCTCGATTTCTGTTTTTGTTGTTGTTTTATTCTAATCTTATCTACTACCCACGGCCTTCTACGATTGAAACGAGAAACAAAAAAATTCCATCCCGATCTAGAACAAAAATATCCCGATTTCTCAATACACTGGTATTCCTCTCGCCCCATTTCACTTTCGTTTAGAATTATTATTAGGCTTATTAGTTTTCGATTTTTTTTTCAGATTGCCTTCTTATTTCCACGCGCAGCTCAGATTATCCGATTGCAATGATGATGATGAAAGCTTTCTTTCCGAATCGAATCATTGCAAAGACAAAGCCAACGGAGAGAACGTCAAGTAAATGTCGGCTCCGCCTAGGCGAAACCTTTCCAAAATTTAGGGTGAAGCCACTTTCTACAAAGGGCTGTCGAACCTACTCACCTCAAATTTGGAGTTTTAACTCAACCATGAGGACATGATCTCGGAAGCTCTCGAAGCGCTGTGACACAAACGCGCCGGGTTGGCGAGAGGAGGGGGAGAGGCACCCTCTCGTTGCCTTCCCAACCCGGCGCGTTTGTGTCGCAGCGCGTCGAGAGCTTCCGAGATCATGTCCTCATGGTTGTAAATACTCCAAATTTGAGATGTGTTGAATTTACAGCCCTTTGAAAAAAGTGGCTCACCAAAAATTTTTTTGAAAGGTTTCGCCTAGGCGGAGCCGATATCGTGTAAAGGATGTCAAGAATTCCGGTTGCGCATCAAGCAACTTTTCAAAGATCTCTCCATCATACGCAACAGTTGTTTTATCCGCTTATTGACGTACTCTCGTCTTCTTGATCTTTTGCCATTTGGTTTTCGAACGGACTCTCCGTTTTATCGCTTTCAAAGATCACAACAGCAAAAGAACAATGGGGAAAATGCTATTCATAGGAGAATCGGGGAAAATGGTTTAAAAAGCATAACAAGGGACCAGTAGAGATTATTGCGAGAAATACAGCACAGGATACCCGAGGAAACGAATAACAAAAAGCGACTTTTTAAAAGGAAATTGGTGTCCTCATCAGATTCGATCAATAAGATTCCACAGCCAATCGCGAACGGCGTTCTTCCAATCCGAACCGGTGCCCGACGACCCGAGTACGCTCCGGATCATCCTGAGCAAAAGTGGTTTCCGCGACCGGGAGTCGAACCCGCGACTCTTCTCGCCCAAGTCCCTCGAACTGAGCCATGACTTACCTGATGAGCATGTCTTCGAAGGGAGTCGTCGAGTTGGACGACGTAGTCGTGGTGGAGGATGGTCGAAGAGTCGAGGAGACGCCTCTGATTGGGATAAATGTTCGATGAATAGATAGTAACATCTACTCTTTTTGGCTAGTTTGCGAACGGAACACTTAGCACCTTGTTACAACGTTTGTCTCGAAAATCAACTAGAAATACCTCGTAGTCAATCTCAGTGTCGTCGGACCCGTCCTCGTTGTCCCTCGGGGCGTCGATGGCTTCCGCGTCGTTATTACCATAGTGGAATTATAGAAGTCATCCTGAATATATCCTTCAGTACTAAACGCAGTAGTATTCCCAGATAATACTGCATTTAGTGGACTATACCTCGGTCGTATGCATCGTTTCGTTGTCCGTCACTTCCCACTCGTCCGTTGTCCAGGTGGAATTATCGGTCTGAAAAGGATTTCCGTGGAATAGCAAGTTGTGGTGTAATAAAGGTCGTCCTACACCACGGATAGCATACCTCCCACTCCCACTCATCTGTTGTCATCATGGTCGACGTGCCATTATCGCCCTCCCACCACTCAGTCTCCGTCGAGTTACCGTAATCCTCCGTCGTCCAGTCCTGATTTATGATATTTGGGATCCCACAAACGAAAAGCCTGACCGTGCTGTTTGAAGTATAGTCCGTCTCATCTGTCTCGAAGTCAGTAGAGTTATAGAAGTCGTCTGTGGTGGTCCAGTCCTGAAGGGGATACGGTAGAAGAGGGAGAGGGAGGAGTAGGGAAGGGGAGAGGAATCTCACTTCAGTCCAGTTCCCTGTTGTCGTGTACTCCTCGTAGAAATCGGTCGTGGAATCGGTGTCGTTGAACGTCGTCTGAAATATAAATAATTTCGTTTATTTCAATATAAACATCTGGGAATAAACCCGGAGAGCAAAAGAAACGAAAATAATTGGGGGAAAATGCTTTATTCCTGACAATGGGGGAAATGCAGAAAGAATCTTAATCATTATCTAATTCAGTTACTCAGTGGTGTAGAATTGGGCGCATGGTCTAACATCACTACTGTGTTTTTCCCATGGGACGACGTGAATTATTATCAGTGCACGATTATTAGTGCCGAGTTTGTAAACGTCGCCGGTAGTATCTATTTATACCGTAAGACAACGTTTACTACATCATGTTTCTCCGGGTCACTCCACCTCCGTCTCGTCGATGGTGTCATTGAAGGTACGGCGTGTCGACGATGAAACCTTCTTTGTAGTTGAAGTAGGACGTGGAGTAGTTGAAGTAGGCCGTGGAGTCGATGACGTCATCCGCGTAGTCGAAGGGGTCGTGGGCCTGGAAACAGGCCGAGTGACCAACATACAGAACGACGTTTGGGAATCGTCGATCTCCCACTACACCACCTCGGAGTCGATGGCGTCGTCGTGCTTGGCCGAGTTGTAGTCGGCGTTGTCGGTCTGCAAAAATTGGATTCCGTAAATCCCTCAATTTCCGTTCTTCGGAATCCGATTGGGAATCGTCGCACAGGTTACATAACACTCATTGGACCACCTTGTTGTGGGAGTCGTTGAAGTCGGACGTGTGGTCAGCGTCGTTGTCGGCCTAAAAATAAAGCTTTCTGAATTCCATTTGGAGTCGAAATCGAAAGATTGCCGGGTTTACAGCGAAAATTACATCGAAGAAATTTTCGGCTCCGCCTAGGCGAAACCTTTCCAAAATTTTGAGAAAGCCACTTTTTTCAAAGGGCTGTGGAGTACACACCTCAAATTTGGAGTATTAACTCAACCACGAGGGCCTGATCTCGGAAGATCTCGACGCGCTGTGATACAAACGCGCCGGGTTGGCAAGAGGAGGAGGGAGGCGACCTCTCGTCGCCTTCCCAACCCGGCGCGTTTGTGTCGCAGCGCGTCGAGAGGATCCCCGATCGAATTCTGCCGATTGAGTTTAATACTCCAAGTTTGAAGTGAGTAGAAACAACAGCCCTTTGCAAAAAGTTGCTTCACTCAAAAATTTTGGAAAGGTTTCGCCTAGGCGGAGCCGACAATTGCACGGATGTTTCGATTTTCCGACCGACGCAAGAAAAAAAGAGGTCGTGTTCCTCGTAACTGTGTTTATCTCATCGGACGACAAGATACCTCGTAGTCGAAGGAGTCGTTGTCGGTGGCGGAGGAGTCGTCGGAACAGAGTAGTTGGACGCCCAGATCCAGCACAGAGGGTCGAGGGGGTACCTGTAGAGTGATAATGTATCTCTTTTGCATGAAGGCTACGGTATGACTTCCGTTCGGAACCCACCAGAGGGTTACGGTATCTCTTATCGTTCGGGACTCACCGATAGCTATTTGGAGGCACAGCATCCGCACTCGTCATGATCAACGAGTCGATTTTGACGTAGTCAAAGTGCTTGTAGAGCGGGATGGTTGCACCTGAAGCTCCGCCCTATTTCTGCTAAATGAAGTAACGTTTCATTCAGTCACTACGGCATTTAGTGTAGTTATTTACCGCAACTCGCCGTTGCCGCGCACCACATCCTCTCTCCCGTCGGCCGATACTGCTCGAAGATTCGGTTCATCTCCGCATTCTCCGTCATCAGCTTGTGATCGATACGACCTGAATATTCAGTTTGCCATCGGAACAGATCAGTTTGCGAGCAGTCGCCTATCTAAAGTAACCCACGAAAGATGCCGGTCTGATTGTCGTACGTCTGGACGAGCATTTTCGTGCAGCTGCATGACGTAGAAGCAGTATTCAGCACCATTCCCAGTTGGTTCTTTAAAGGGGTACTGTAATCGTACCAGATCAAACTTCTCCAAACCAGTCTGCGATAGCCGGCGAGTTCCGATGCACCGGCGCCCAGCGTCGTGTAGAAATGATCGGATTCGGAGCCTGGAAAAAAGGATCTCTTGGCAGGGTGCCAACTATAATTTTGGTAGTGTGCCAAGAATACTGTACCACTGAGTCCATTGGTCCACTCCACTATTGGGGCCATCGAGGACAGAGGCGGCATGGCGGCAGAGCAAGGAGTGGCAGTAGTGGATGCAGCAACGGCCTGTCGCTTGATTCGAGGAGGCTGAATTCTTAGCACCGTGCCAGAATTCAAATGCGCACGTACCAATCGATAAACTGTCTCGGGCGCGCGCGCCTCAGACTCGGTGTCTCGTTTGACGACCTCGTAGAGAGAAAGGCCTGCGATGGCGCGAGAGGGGCGCTTCTTGCCTCCCTTTCCCTTGGCCGCCCGCTTCCGTCGACTCGTCTAAATCCTTTGATCTACCTCTAGTCATCATGGATGAACACAGTAGCGGTGTTATAGACCTCAATACTACGTTTATCTCGTCGATAGCGTTTCCTTTACGTTTACCTCGGGTGATGAAGTACGGTGGAGTGTACACTCGTGTGAGTAGCTTGGCTTCAGATAGGATCAGCCAGGGTTTGCACGGTTTTGCAAGTGTTCTATGTAGTCGTGTCGTTCTCCTGTGCAACTTCGTGAGCCGCGTTCGGAAATGTGGAGTGTAATAGGATAGAATAGATCGACTACGAAAGAGTCGAGGCATTTTATTATTACGAAATATTGGAAGTGAGGAAAGGAGGTGAACACTGGTGCATGCATGACGATGGCGATATTTTTGCCAGAGTAGTAACGAACTGCGAAACCACTCCCACTTTACGGAAGTGTGCGGAGTTTCACACGCTCACTACTGTATTTTTCTCATATGATGATGGGATTTGGAAGAGGTAAGTTGTAATGGACTCACACACAGTGGAGAAAGTGGGTAAGAGTAATAGTGAAAGGAAAGTGTCGGTTCATAGGTGGTGTGCTGTGGGAAACGTCGTCTTGCGTGCAGGCGACGATTATCAATTGGCGAAAATTCAAATGCCCGCCCCCGACCCCTCGGGAGGTACCGTTTCCGTACGCCACGCATAGCACAGCGGAATCATCTCCTTCGTGTAGCCCGCGATATTCCGATTCTCCTCCAGCGAATAGGTGTGGACTGTAAAGGGCACTTTTGTGTTTTTCAATCGACACAATTGTGTCCCCAATTTCTCTTTGGTCCGGCGGGAAATGGAAAACTCTTGACAAGTATGGAATGATATGCATGTCGGCTCCGCCTAGGCGGAACCTTTCCAAAATTTACGGCGAAGCCACTTTTTGCAAAGGGCTGTTGTTTCTACTCACCTCAAACTTGGAGTATTAAACTCAATCGGCAGAATTCGATCGGGGAACGTCGAGACGCGCTGCGACACAAACGCGCCGGGTTGGGAAGGCGAAGAGAGGTCGCCTCCATCCTCCTCTTGCCAACCCGGCGCGTTTGAATCACAGCGCGTCGAGATCTTCCGAGATCAGGTCCCCATGGTTGAGTTAATACTCCAAATTTGAGGTGTGTAGCCCACAGCCCTTTGCAAGAAGTGGCTTTCTCAAAATTTTGGAAAGATTTCGCCTAGACGGAGCCGATTGTTTCATGGATGAGTGTGCCCTATGACTGCACCTCTGCACTGTTTTGATTTCGAAATCAAAAGACTTATCTGACACAATAATGTACTACCCAACATTTTTGTGTAAAGGAAACTTACAAATTCCCGTGGCATTCCACAGGAAGTAGCGGTAGATGGGGATGGTGGCCCCGCAGACGCCCGACCCGCGTGCACAGTGAATTGCTGGGTCCGTCTGCAATAGTAAAGTTAGATTTAGGAGACATACAGTAACGTCAAAAGGAAGATACGGATAATTGCAGTATCCTTACAGTTGGATCTGCTTTACTTTCAGTACTCGCAAAGTTTGATCAACGGATTCTCACAGCATCAGAATTCGACGTTTGCTTTATGGAGACTTACAGAAACCACAACGTTTTTGTCTACGCAGATTTACAGTAACAAGCTCACCTCGGACTTGTTGTAGCCGAGTGGCACGAATTCGTTCAGTTCCTCGCGCACGTAGAGCGAAGAACCTGAAATCCCGGAATTAGTCGTTCCGCGAGTATACGCCCCGTTCCACCCTCTGTCACTTTGACCCAGTCCCCTATCGGTTTCGACGAAATTGACCCGGCGGAATCGGATTTGAGGGTTACGAGTAAACGTGCGCACGGACGGGGTAAACGATTTTTACGACTTTAGGGATCGGGTTTAGTCCTTGGATTATTTCGAGGTTGACGTTGCGGGATTGAATGCAGTCAACTGTCCCCCCTGAACATCCCCAGGTCAGAGATCATATTCCCGGAGTTCAGTGGCCGTATTGTCGGGCACCAGGGGAAGTTATAATTCCCACGCACGGACACGACCAATGACTTTGATCTACCTCGTCGAAGCCCGTTTCATGACCTTCGTGGTTCACATCAGTCAACCATGAAACGTGCTTGGAAGAGGTAGGTCAAGGATGCAAGCAGTCCGGCATTGGTATTGCTCGTACGCGGTAATTATAATGCTCTGAACTTCGATAGTAAAGTATAAAAATAGATACTAATCCTTCTAGAGCCCATGACGTCACTGACTGACATCAGCAGATCGCAAACTGGCAACAACATCAGCAATGGTTTTGCCCTTCTCTCACCAGCGTAATCCTCCTTTGGGCTATAATATTTACGAGCTCACGTGCCGCTCAAAGGGTCAATATTTCCCATTTGCCCTCGAAATTAATGCAAATCCCCCAGTCCTTCTGTACTCGGCGCGCAGAGTGGAAGGGGATGAAAAGCGCACATATTAGATTTTTCATACGAAACTTTGATACAAACCTACAGATCGGCAGGAGCGCGGCAAACAAAAAAAAAATGGGGATTGTGTTGTGGAGGATACGATGCTCAGAACGTTGCGATAAAGGCATTCAGCAACATTACATCGTCCGGATATCCTTTGGACAATAATTTCCAGCTATTCTACCACTTATTGCGCTGCTCTTCTCATTACAAAAATTTCCTGCGTATACTACGCAGTCCGGTACATAGGCGTACTCCTCGGAACGGTATAATACTTACGAGCATGCGGTGCAGTCCAGGGTGCCAGCGTGAAGAGGCACTCCTCTCCACACGTTCCATTGACTTCTTCGGAACGGGAGAAGGTCAGGGCAGCGGGTCCTTCGGCTGCTGCGGCCATCGACGTCACCAGGCCACCGCCCGTCTGACCCACCAGGAGGGGTACTGTAAGAATGGTTATTTCAAACGTTCAGGCGTCAATCACAAACTGAAAGCGGAAGGATCAACTTACTGTAGCTAGCAGAAGGAGCACGCGCGTTGCACACCGCGATGGTCTTCTCGAGCGTCAGGAAAAGAAGAGCAATGATTCGGATAATCATGATCTGGAATGGATTCTACGTTTAGTGGCGCTGATAAATGCAGTAGTGACGAGATGCCGGGATGGCTTTTTATGTTCCCAGACAGCAGAAGGGCAAAAATAACACGGAAGAGAGTGAACATCGTCCATGTATGAACAGATGCCAGCGAAACAGAGGAGTAGGAAATGGTGCGTGCACACCACCGTGGTGCAGCAAATGTCGCCTTACGAAGCCACACTCTAGGTACCGAATACTACACCACGATCCCAGCTCCCGGGGGAGTGTCAGAGGGGGTGAATGGGAACGATCTCTCTCGACGCCCATTTTATACAGAAGTCACCTCGTGGCCCTTTTTGGGATCCTCTTTGTCGTCGGACCTCTCCTCTGATCACATGCTTTCTCGCCGAGGCCAGAGACAACGGCATGGGAGGAGAGGGCAGGCATCCTAAATACGATTATCATTTCCCTTGTCACTGCTGGGCGGATTAAACTTGGCGATGGAATCGGAACACTCTTCTCTTTCCTGGCATTCCATTGGATAGCCAGGACGAAGAACAAATCCAGAGGGTCCAGGTCGATAAATTGGGTCGAAATTCAATGACCTCTAGTAATAACAATTAGTCAGTATGTTGCCTGCGTCTCCTGATATCGAGTGCTCTCTCGTCCCTCGATGACTTGGCAGACTGCGGGGGACTTCATTATCATGCACGCCCACTTATTGTTGCCACTGGCCGATGAGACACCTCCCAACTGCGTTTATCTCATAGAACAACTGGTGCATAGCGGAGCATTTCCTAAGTGATCGAAATACCGTACCCTTATATAGGGAGTTACTCATATCTTTCCTGTTTCTCTCCCTTTTCCCTGTATTTTATTATTGATTGATTTACCATGTGAACGATGCGTTTATTATTTTTTGAAATACACATACAATCTCTGCTCACGATCACGGGTAACAGAAAACAAGGAGAAGATGAAACAGGGGCACTACGTGGAAGTGATTCTCCAGTTAAATACTGACTTTAAAACGAGAACGAAATACGACAAGTTTTGCAAGAGAAAAAGAGGAACATTATGATCAAGTGGATCTAGTAATCCATCCAAAGGGAGTAGGTGCAAAAGTAGGAGAGCGAAACCTCGTAGGAGACAAAAGGGCTTTTGCTGGAGCTGTTAGATAAATAACGAAAAAATATACGGAAAATTAGCATAGCTGCGCAGTGTATGACTACAAGTTATGCGAAACTCAAAGAGGAGGAATTTTGGCATAAAAAGCATTGGATATTCTCGATTACAAACGGTCATTCGCGATGGGTAAAATGATTAGTAAATTGAAAAAATACAATAATGTAATCTAAAAAGGGCGCGCGAAAGGGGCGAGACGGGCCACTATTCTGATGATGACTTCCTGCGTTTAACATCAGTGATAAATGCAGAAAGGTAGACTCGCAATAAGAAATGGTAATTTTCATTTTTAAGACAAATTCTCACACAAACATCTGAGAGCCTTTCAGTGAGTATCGAGGGGAGAGAGAAAGGGAGCCACGAAAATCCGAGATACATGGAAATGCGATCAAGGGAAAACACTATTAATAATGCATTTCTGACTACGTCACAAACCGGAAAAGGAACCGGCCTGAGGATTGGGCTCGGCTGCTAAATGGCGTGTTAGATCGGCGGCGAAATATTCGGCGAATCGTATTGGACCTGCAGGAGCGTTTGAATGTTATTGGGTCCCGACGGGAAGGTCCTGACTTGGTATACGGTAGCCTTCTTCTCGCCGCTACCCGTAACGAGGAAGGCGTCATCGTGCGAGATGTCGCACGAGAGGACGGATGACGATTCCTGTGCCCGCACAGCGAGGGCCCCGAAAGGAGCTTGCCACGTGTTGATGACATTGTCCTGAAAAAAAGCGCGAGATATTCAAATAGTTCTTGGTCCTGGCGGGAGAGACTACCGTACCTTGCCAGTGGTGGAGAACCACTTGCCGGAGTGGGCAAACTTGAGGGAAAGGACGCAAGATTCGTGCTTGTGCAATTGGTATCGCTCCGACGTCGTTTTCGTGTTCACCACCTACAAGGAATGGGTATTGGAGGTATTCGCAAACTGGAATTTAGCCCCGAGGATACAGCAACGCTGATCAGTTCTCGTACCTCGACAATCTGATTCTCCATGCCGACAGCAACCCAGTCTTCCTTCGGACTGCAGCCGAGGGAGAAGATCTGCAAAAGAAGGGACATTGATTTGTGTCACGCCCGGAATTGATCCAGCGACCTCGGGATCAGGAGTGGCGTCGTTTACAACTGCGCTACTCTCGCCACAGCACCGTACCTGACTATTGAAGGTGACGCTCGACAGGACTTCCTTCTGCCGCAGATCCCACGATCGCAGGATGTTGTCCAGGCCTCCCGACCACAGCGTGACGCCGTCTGAAGACCGTTGTTTAGCTCCGCTAACCACAGTGAGTATTGTCGTAGATCGCTAAACACAGTAAACCACCCACCATTAGCGAGATCCACGCAGCTCGCGCCGTCGACGTGACCGGGAAGGACGCCGACTTTCTCGTTATTACGCAGATCCCAGATAACCTGAAAATTTAAGAATCGAATTTTAACGAAGAAAATCACACCTAATAATAGCACCCCAGGATGCAAAGTATATAAGACTAAAACTAAAAAAAAACTTACAATATTTCCATCAGCGCAGCATGCAAATAGTTGCCGCGTCTCCGGGTTGAGGGCGAGCGCGTAGCAGGCCTGTAAACAGAATAATAATAATTTGGTCTCACCGCGTTCATCCCGACCATCCCCCAGGGTGCTACGGTACCTGCGCGCCGGTATCGAGTTCCTTGAGGAGCGTCTTCGTTTCAACATCCCACAAGGCGATGCAGGCCGCTTCACCGCCAACCACGAGGCGCGTATTATCCTCGAAGAGCCTTCAAATTTAGGCATCACGCGTTTAGAGTGCATTGGCGCGGTATCGGTGTTAAGACGCACTTGCAGCTACGGATGTAGTTATCCTTGAGGCACTCGAGGCTAGTGACGGGAGCGAGGGGCGACGTTGAGGATGTCGACGATGATGAGGCACCCGAGGAACCGCCCGCCGTGTTGATGTCCCACACCTGCAGAGGTTCAGCAATAAATATTGTTTTAATTATTTGACTAAATAATCGATCATATCGATTTTATTAGTGTGTATACAGTTAGCTCACCTTGACGCACCCTTTTCCACCCGTGAACACGTTTCGGCTGTTGGAAGAGATCGTTACGGCGCAGACAACCTGGAATGGACCGGTTTATTGTTTTAAAAAATCGTTTAGAAAACGTAATAACAGGCTGGCCGAATGCAACTGATATAAGAAAGACTTTAATCAATAACCTCTCCCGCGACCTGGAATGGACCGATTAATTGTTTTAAAAGAATTAATAACTAGAAAATCGAGAGGCAGAAAAATCAATCACCTCTCCATGCGGGAGATCATGCAGCTTGACGAGCGTTTTCGGGACTTCCGGATCCTTGAGGACTTCTTCCGGGAATTGAGTCGGCCCGATGGGCTTTCCTTCAATGATTGACATCACTTCTCGCACAGAAGAGGCGTCAAGGACGATGACGCAGTTACAGCGCGCTGACTCACCCGCGGAGATGGTAAAGGAGTACGCCGGCTTGCCGTTCTGCATCATTCCCGCTGTCATTGCCAACAGCGCCTGCTGGGAGTGAGATGGTTATATATTGCTGAGGATGAATTCGACGGCCATATACTCTAGGAACAATTTTGCAATCTCTAAATCTATTTACAAATACAAATAAATAAATAAATACATAAATAAATAGATAACACGAACCGGATCGAGGGGGTTGAGGGGGTTTCGGGGCGGCTTGGAAGAGGAATCTGAAAGGGATGTTGTTTAGAATATGAAATGATCGGCTGACCGGATGCAACCAGATAAGAAAGACAGACATCAATAGCATAATGTACGTCAGAGCGAATTCGCGCCCGCTTCGAAATATCGCTCCTTTTCTCAAGTGCCGAGGCACGAAGATTCGCGCAGATATCACGTAAAGCGCTAAAAGAAAGGAGACTAGTCACTGAAAGCGCGTAAGCCCCTGTTGACGCTCATTTAGTGGAAAGGAAAAATGGACTCACTGGATCCGACGCTCTCCCTCCCGTTCTTGCCGTTGATGGCGGTCGACGAAGTCGCGGGATCATCGTTTTGCACGTCAATCAAATCGTCGTCAGCATCTTCGACCTGAACAAATATCGTCAATAAATAGTAAAGCAGACAAGATCGATAATGACCTTGGGCTTCTTTTCCGCGGGGGAGGAGCTGCGTTGGCGCGACGATTGCCGTGAATTGCCTGAAACGACGATATAATAAGGCGCCTCAAGCACCGGGGTATGGTAGGTCTCGAAAAGATCTTCGCTTCGAGACCCCACGAAAAGACCTTCGCTTATGTTAGAGAAAACGACATTTCACGGAATTTTAATTTGTGTAAGAAATGGGGTATTGAGGACATTTGCAAGTGCATTTGATTTTATGTACAATCGCTTTGAAATTCCAGTCATGAATATTCATCGCCATTATAATTGCCTATTTGCGTTCATTGAATGCCTAAAACCAGACACACGAATATTCAGTCTATATAAGCTCTACTTTTCCCGTCTCGTTTCTTTCCGAGTCGGAACAAATCTTCTGCCATGGCCCAGTCCGTCCCTCCTGGAGACATCGCCACCCAGCCCAACGCCAAGGTCGTCTTCAACGCCCCCTACGACGACAAGCACACCTACCACATCAAGGTGAGAATATTTTTATGTTGGGTTGGCCCTTCCCCATTCAACACCCAATCACCCCATGTCCATTCCCTATTGAGCCCATTTTAAAGCTAACCTAACCCTCCGAGTAGTAGGCTACCGTATGATACAGTATCCCTCTCCATTCCGGCCTCTCCCCATAACCCTCCTAAAGCCCGGTCCTTCAGGTGATCAACTCTTCTGCTCGTCGCATCGGGTGGGCGTTCAAGACGACCAACATGAAGCGCCTGGGCGTTGACCCCGCCTGCGGAGTCCTCGACCCCAAGGAGCTCATCGCCGTCTCCTGCGACGCCTTCGCCTACGGCCAAGAGGACACCAACAACGACCGCATCACCATTGAGTGGACCAACACCCCCGATGGCGCTGCCAAGCAGTTCCGCCGCGAGTGGTTCCAGGGCGACGGCATGGTCCGCAGGAAGAACCTCCCCATTGAGTACAACCCCTGAGCGATAGAGAGTGGTGGTCTTGAATCGAACGCGCAGTCTGTGAATTCGCAAATAATTACAACCTCTACACCAATCAATCATCAGTATTGAATCATTGCTTTTTCTCTACAAGCATCGTGCACGGAATAGGAAAATTATGCCAATAAACGCGCTAACCATCGTTACTCCCTCCTATTGGTATCCCCAGTACCGAGCGATTAGCACTCACTGTTCCTCTCGCCGTCCATACCGAGTGGTCTCGGTCCCGCAGCTCCGGCGCCTCCAACCATGTTCATCATTGCTGCCATCGCAGCGGGATTTATGTTGCCCCCGCCCATCGCAGCGGCCTGCAAATAAATCGTTCCGCGAATGCTCTCATCGTTCCAAACTGGAGCCGCTACACGCAGTAATAAACCAACCATGGCAGCCATTGGATTCATGGCGGCCATCGGTCCTCCCAACATCCCTCCCATCATATTCATGGCCTGCGAGGCCTGCGACGTTGCCAACTGCGCAGCGACTTCGTTCATGGAAATCTGGAAAATATAAAATTTATCGATTGTAAATGCCGTACTATTCATTGAGATACATGTAAAAAGATAAACCTGCTTGGCACGATCCATGGCATTGACCGCTGCTTGCTGCTGATCGGCTGGCACGTATTGGATGATCGACGTCAGAATGGTTTGGAATCTGCAGTGCGCACGATTTATTTTCTCGATCTTTACAAAAGTGTATAAAAACAACTTCGATCCTACTCATAGAACAAATTCGCCTCTCCTAGTGGTTGAAGAAAATCGATGCTAGGATAATCGATTATTTTATTTTCTCACCTCCGCGCCAGCTCCGCCTGCTTGTGCATCTCCATGTTGACCTGGTTGGCCATCTCGTAGTACCTGAAACAACCGATCGATGAGAATTGATTTTTTAAACTTCAGCAAACACTCAAAACATGAAACCGATTCCGTTTACACGCCCGTAGGAAAAGCATCTAACCGTTAGGGAATGCCACAAAATGGTAGGGAGGAGATTGCAACGAAAAAAGGAGAGGACATGAACGATGGGTTATGATCGTGTAGACAAAGGGTAAATAGGACGAATAGGCACGAGTGAAAAACGACACTGCGTGTATTTTGATAAAGTTGCGCAAACCCCGCGTACTGGCGCTGCATCATCTCCTTATCCGCATTCATCTTGTCCAGCTCGTTGCGTTGCGCCTGAAACTTTAGAAATGTTTTAACATTTAGAAATGATTGCAAATATGATACTCAATAAATAACTAATGAATATTCGATAAATCAAGATTCACCGAAAGCTGGTTCTGCATCGATGTGTACTCGTCGCGTAGTCGATCGAGGCTTGACAGGAAGGCATCGCCGCCCGCGCCACCACCCTTCCCGGGCTGAAATGAATTATTTATTATTATTATTCATATCTATTTCCCCCACCCCCCTCGTTCCCACTCGTCGACTCACTTCCAAAGTTAGTGCCATTTTCGGTGTGTGCGCCTCCGCTCACTCATTTGCTGCGTCGTTTTACGACTTTGTTCCCCTCCCCTCCCCTCCCATCTCATAGACTATTAAAACGGTGTGAATCTCCTTGTCGTCCCCCATCGTGCTCTCCTTTGCGCTGTGGGCGAAGATGAAAGGTAAAGGACTAAAGAAGCTCAGCTGTCGAGGGTCGACTTCGTTAGCCTAATGGAGAGGAAGAGATAGTTACGGTATAAATCAAGGGATACTTTCCTAAATTTGTCAGGAATATTGATCTTGAATATTGACTTTGTATAGTCCCTCATCGTCAGATAGGCGAATGGATCCGAGGTCATGCGGTGCAGCGCGAATGAGATGCATAGGGATGGGGGACAGCGGGAGATGCCATAAATAATCCATGCTCTTTTTATTCCCATTCACATCCACCATCAGCGGGTGGGAAGACGGGGATTGCCGTAGTGGTAGCACAAGAAATCTGTATAGCTAAAGCGCCTACTCGTTTCGGGCAAAAAAAATGTATCATTATTACTCTCCGAAAATATATTCTTTTTGAAAAATACACTGTCGTTGTCGTCAACTAGCGCATGAGAGGAATGGAGAAACGTGGACAAATTGCCTTTGATCCTCCCATCGTTTCCACCACTACGTCGTTAACCAGAGTACTCGCCCTTTCCACTGCGAGAGTATCGTGTCTCTTTACAGATGGGGGCCGAGCAAGAAGAGGGGGAGAGTAAATGCGGAGCGATCTCCTGTAGAGACGCCGACGTAAAGATTGATGGCTGGGAATGGGACTGGGAATGGACTATTTCGACTATTGCTGCACTCTCATTTGAACCTTTTTTTGGAAAAGAACTAAAATCAGGCGTTTGAAATTATTGTAAGAAAATTAGATTTTACTAATTGTAAATAGATTGCCATGAAAATTCCCCTCCTCCTCCAGGCACTCCCGTAGGATGGGGGAATCATCCGACTATGCCATCCTTCTCGTCCTTTGACGAGGTCTCATTATTCGGCGCTGACTGCCCCCTTATTCCCCCTCCTCTCCTCTCCTCACACACATTGTGACCAGACGTCGTTGTTGGCGAATTCGAGGAGGAGGAGGAAGAAGAGCTAAGGATAGCAAAGAGGGGAGGAGAGGGGAAGGAAGGAGAGAGGGGGAGCGAGAAAGCTAATTAGGCCCCATCCTCCCATTGTGTCCCTGGTACGCGGCGCGCGCGCGTATGGAAAATGAGTGCGTGCTTACGAATGGATGCAGCATCCATAACAATGCATCCGCTTATTTAGCATTGGGGAAGAATTACATTTTCTTTCTGTGAGCCACTCAAGAAGCGTTTTTTTAAACAAAGGTAATTTGTTCTTTTTTTTCATAAAAACGAATCTCTAATTTTACGGCAGTTTGAGTGCAATAAAAATAAATACTTACGGGATGGCGATTGGGGAACATTTTGCCCGCTCCTCCGGGTGCTCCCGCTCCCGTGGAGCCGCTGGCGTTCGATTTGTGCGACGACGTCGCGATGGCTTCTGCGACACGGGGACGGCGACGCGGCGCCCGAAGATCGGCGGGAGGCTGCAAATTATAGCGTTAAAATATACAACACGGAAAATACGCGATTTCACCACTTGCCGGTCTTAACGAGAACGTTGCCAATCAAACCAAATAACATCTCGCGATAATATTAGACGAAATGGCACGAGCCCCTCCATGATTAAATCATCGCCGTCGTCCACTCCAATAATTGAGAATAGAGAGATCGTCGTCGCCGTAACAATACGCCCTCGGCCGCCGGACCCTCTCATGCGAGTCTATCGGATAGGAAGAAGAAGAAGAATGGGCCACATGCGGAGAGAGAGAGAGAGAGGGGGAGGACTGGGTAGCAGATGACAGGGATGGGTTGTGTATGGGGGTGGATGGATACACATCCGCCCCACTGTCCCCCACCACTCTCTCGCTCCTTCGTCGCACCGATTAATTATGCTCACAGCCCCTGATGCCCCCCTCGATCTGTGCCTACTGAGAGGGGAGATACAGAGCGAGAGAGAGACCCCCAGAATGGGGGGGAAGCGATGAGTGGAGGAGGAGGATGAGAATGGGGCTGTCTGAATAAGAGGGGCGTCGCTGGGAATGGAGATGGAAGAATATACAGGACCCATTATTACTGATGCCGGGGGGAGGATTATGGGGGCCCCTATTCGAATCTCCCCCCTCGATTAACGTGTCGACGGGGGGCATACAAGAGCAA
>JACMIG010000108.1:29730-46968 GCA_014805385.1 Levipalatum texanum
AGAGAAACAGGAGTGTATTCTAGAGAACACGAAGCGTTTTAAATAACAATGCCCACCCCCCCCCCAAGAAAGGGGGGAGGGTTGACCCAGGGGGCAATAGGCGGGTTAGCGATGCCAGAGCGGATAATTAGGTGTCGCCTCTTCGCCCCTCTCTCGGAGGAGTGAGTCTCTTGAGGCCTCCCCTCTCTATTGACGAGTAGGGGGGGACCATCGGTCTCGCCAACCTCCTAAGTGGTTGACAGACTCTCGAAGGATTACACGACGGGCCCCCAGTGATTGGCGGCCGCGCGAGGGCGGAAGAGGATTAATATTGGAGGGGAGGCCAAGACGGGCGGCGGGGGCTAATAGAGGGCCTACCCACCCATTCAAATAGGGCGCCGTTGACAGACAGTGTCAACTCGGGGGAATGGGAATAATAAATAAATAAATAACTATAAATATTTATAAAACGAAAAAAAAACAAAGAATATAAATATTAAAGATAAATGATCCGCGGGGTCTTGAGGGCAGGTCTGATTGCCAGGAGCAACAACAGTTGTCATAGGGCGGAGGAAGAGGGGGAGGGGGAGGAAGAGGAGGAGGAGGAGGAGTCCTCCTCCGAGCCAAAGAGCCTCGTCGTCCCTCTTGGACACCGGAGTGAAAGAGTGATTGCAAATTGAGTGGCGGGCGTACACGACTCGTTAAACCGCCCCTCTCCCCGGGCAGGTCGGCATCAAAGTGCACGAGATAGCGAGAGAGCGCAGACCGCAAAGAGCGATGACTGATTTCTCTTTGTGGCTGCTGCCCAGGGGCCTCCTCATCCTCTTCTCTCTCTCCCTCGACCGATGAAGAGTGATTGAGAGGCATGGAACAAGTGTGGTTAGTTTACACGGGAAGGAGAGGAGAGGGATAGAGAGAGATGGATCACCTCCTCCTCCTCATAAGTACCTCTTTGAGCCTTCTTCGCCAACCTCGCCAATCCCATTGTCAGGAAAGGCAATCGGCCGGAAATATTGCGCGTATTAGGCAGCGAAAAGGCGCTGGCTCGTTTCGAGAGGGAGAAAGAAGGGGGAGGAAAAAGTGGTCCCCTCCTGGCCGGGGCATCGAACGCAGAAGATTTGTGAGTGCTCGCTCCGTATGAATGTGAGCCCCCCGCTCTCCTGCCTTCCTCTCTCCACCCTCCAACTCCGGGACGAGCGCATTTCCGACTTGTTCGTGTCCCGATCGGCAAGAATACAAACGATCGCTAAGAGTACTAAGGGGGCCTTGCAGGTTTCCGGAAAATCCGACCTTTACTGCGTTTGGCGCTCACTTACATACACAAACATAATGTAAATATTATTTCTACAGCGATAAACGCAGTAAGCTCGGACAACTCTCCGGATCCTTCAAGGAAACCCAGAGATCAGGTCAATCTATTGGATTGGTTAGAGAATGCAGCATGTGCGGAGACGGCAGGGTGTCAAACCAGGGGGAAATACGCGGTGTATGTAGCAGTGTGTAGGAGGGCGGAAACGGGGTCACGATCCTGTGAAGGATGGACACGACTCGTTGGAGGTGGCTGCTCTTTTTTACACGCCAGAGAGTGATTGAGATTCAGTCATGGAGAACAAAAGGGAGAATGAAAATGCTCCCTGGCAGTCGACAGCAGCCCTCGGTATACATACTAATGTGCTCGTCGTCATTGAGGGAGGAGAGAGAGAGAATGGGCTAGTCCTTCTTCGTGCTCTTTCCGTTGTCTTGGACAGTCTTTCTCGTCTCATCCTCGTCCTTTTCATTCTCCTCATCATCGTCCATCTCTGCCATTATCCTGGTTCTCCTCTTATTCCTCTTCAACCCCATCCTCTTCCTCCTTCTCCTCTGTCCATTGAGTAGATGTCGAGGCGGGCGGCGGGGCGAAAGAAGTGTCGCTCTCCTCATTAACCCTAATGGAGTGACTCCCCATTGGTGTCGGAGAGGAAGGAGCCCTCCGCGGGAGTGACAACGAGGATTGTCGTGTACAATCCACTCGTGAAAGCCGGGCGAGAGAATAAAAGACAGCCGCTGTGTCTGACAGCGATGCGGACTCATCCAGCGTTAGAGAAACTAGCTTCACAGAAATCGACCAAGTATTATAGAGCTATGCGAGCAGCTATCACCGTAAACCATCGACCCGATCTACTGTGCGCATCATTTTTCAATAATAAAATATTTGGGAAAAAGAATAAAAAATACCTCGGATCTGACAATGCGCCCTGGGATTCGGGGCTACGCCGACCGCTGTGCCGCCGTATGCGCCCTGAAAAAAAGCGATATTTTTCAAAGTAAAAATTTTTATAAATCTATCAATGAATTATGGGAATAGTTATCCGTGACCGAAGAGAATAGACAAGGCGGACCAATCCGTCTTGATCAAGTTCCTCTCCCCTTCACATCTAATCCCTCTCGTTCGCGATCAGATAGGCCCTTTTCCATGCACTGCACGAGGGGAGACCAAATTAGGCAAGACACGGCCTCGTGTAATTGGGGGAAAGAAGAGGATGGAGAGAAAGGCGAGGTGGTGGAATGTCTTGACGGGACCGCTCCGTCTGCAGGGGATGAGTGGAAGCCTAATGGACAGCCCGATTTTTCGCAACAATATTTTTCTCTCGTCGTATGAAACCTTGGCGGTAACTCGGTATCTCGCAGTGAAGGGACCGCACGAGAGCGCGGGGGTCCAGGCACGACAGCTTAGCGAACCTTCTCGAGGAGGCGTCTGTCATGCAGCGGGATTGACACATGTTTATAAAATACGCGCCCACCACTCCGTCACTTCCCAGGTCCCAGCCTAAACAACATGCCACCTGGATTATTTAACGACACCGCCCGGGCCTGTCAATCGACTGATAAAAAAGGCGGGACGGACGCGCGACAGATCCCT
The DNA here is from genome assembly GCA_014805385.1 of Levipalatum texanum. Taxonomy (NCBI): domain Eukaryota; kingdom Metazoa; phylum Nematoda; class Chromadorea; order Rhabditida; family Diplogasteridae; genus Levipalatum; species Levipalatum texanum. The sequence goes on from JACMIG010000108.1 coordinate 32,609, forward strand.
TTTCTGCTACGGGGAGAAATAGAGGGGAGACCCCCAATCGAAGGGAAATGGCGTTAGATTTATGACTCCTTGAGGGAGGGCGTAGCCGAATTATGAAAAGAGCACTGATGGCAGTGAAGTGTGCCATGTCGCTCTCGTAAATCTTTGATCGCCTGCGCCTCTCCATGGCGGTGCTCTCTAGTACAGCAGACAGTGAGGGGCAGGGGCAGAGGGGGGCACCATCTTCGAGGACGGGCCTCCCAAGGGGCACATTGGCATGACGGATCTCGGCAGTGGTCGTTGTTAGTGAGTGGATCCCGTCTGACGCCTTTCTCGGGGGAGACGCCACATCAAACCAGCTAAGCAGTTATACAGAGACTGGGATACAGGGAGAGACCAACCCAAACCTACAGTATTCGACGCAGGTTCGCGCTCAGAATGCCATCATTAAATCGATCTTGCAAATTCGATCGAGGTGTCGCAATAACGAACTGCGAGAGCAACGCAGTTTTGACTCCGAATGAATAATAACAAGGCATTGTTAAAATGTTTATAAGTTAGAGATAGTAGTGCAAGGTACGAGGAGGATAATACGTTAGTGCTTGCAGCATAATTACAACATTGCAACGAGTAATATATTCTGTGGCTGTATTTCAGCGCTGGAAAAGCATTTCACACCAGGTAACCCTCAATAAGATCCCCTCACGAGCCATTATATTGGCCTGTTTTTATTGGGGAAAAGAGGTGTCTTGACTTCCTCATGATCATCATCTGGGGTAGTAGAGAGTCCTTGCGTCGCCGGGCTCTATCCCTTCCATGTTGTAGCGAAGACGTCGACGAGGGCAAACGAGACACACTTCGGAACTCCCGTCTCTAGGTCCTGCAACGAATAACGGGGCACTATACCACACGAGAATTACTGTACCTCATTCTTCTTCATGACCAGCACGGTGACGGGCGGGCGCCGGCAGGCTTCGGTGATTGCGTCAGGAAGTTCGGAAAAGTGATGGAATTTTAAACAGCGTTTTCGATTTATATTTTGCGTTTAGTAAGCATAGCGAAAAATTTTGGACTCGAAATGGTTGGAGAACCTCAGTCCTTCGGACATAGGGTCAGCAATGACGAAGCAATCAATGCTATTCATTATTTTAAAATTTAAATTAGCAATTTATTAGTAAACCTCACCACCCGATGGCATCACGCGGATTTTCGTGTGCTGATGATCTTCAATGAGGCGAAGGGCGTCACGTACGGCCTGGAATCAGCTTGCAATCTCAAATTGACGTGCGTCTACCGTACCTTTGAAGTTTTGCGCGAGTCGAGGGTAGCCAGATCGGATGCGGGCACGAGCCACTCCACGTCCGTGCTCTTCTCCACGAGGGTCCGAACCTAAAGTAGTGATCATTGTGAGGAAGACGAATGGTAAAAAAACAGGAACCTTTCCGAGTCGCTTCTCGAGTACTTCAGCCGATAGGATGATCGAGGTAGGGCGGGGAGGCTACAAAGTACAATTAGTCACTACCGTAATCCCCGCCCAACCGCATTTCCCGCAGCCTCCATGAGGAGATTGCCCATCCTGCGTAGGATGGAAGTGGATGTTCCAGTGGGCCTCGGCTCGAAGCGCTGCGGTCCCTCGGGGAAGGGTGGCGGAAGAAGGATGAGTCGCCCTTGAACACAGGCAATTTAAACCGATTCCGTCGGCTTCCGAAATCATTCATCCTAAAAATTGCGTTTATTGATATTTGTGAAAAAAAGCACAATGGTTAAATTCCACATCCGAGATCAGATGAACATATCGGATGAGATAAACCATTCCTCACACAACGCCACCGTGTTTATCTCATGGGAATAATAGTGGTACCTCCTTCTTGTTCCAAGATGCGTGCCGTCCAGAAGGTGGCATGGAATTTGGCAGAAGCAACCCATCGCCCTCCTCCCTTCCCTCCCGTTGTCCTCCAATCAATCAGCGATCGATTCAGCTCGGTCGGAGAAACTCGCAATTCATCCTGAACAGTTCTCAAAGGTAGTCACTCCTTGCTCACCACGTCTTTAACAATTTTCGCTCGGTTGAGAAATGCAGCGAGGGCGGAAACGAGACGCTCGTGTTTCTGCAACGCACCATCAGCCGCCATAGCTCAGTCGGTTAGAGCGTGGGTCTAATAAGCCCAAGGTCGCAGGTTCAACCCCTGCTGGCGGCAAACATTTTGCAATCACCTACCAATTTCTCCTTGACCGTCGTGAGCGGTGCATAGCCATCAGCGTCGGCTTTGCGTGCTTCTACGCGATGGACCCATTCGAGGGCAAGGGCAGCTCGCACGAATTCGAGGTGAGAAGGAACGTCTGGGGTGGTCTGAGAGTATAGATAAAAAGGAAGAGTAGCTCGGCCCTACCGAACGAGACGTCGTCTCCCTTTCATCACTAGTTCGCTCATGTTCATCGCTGGAGTCTCCTCTTGGATTGTCACGTCGTTCTCGATTCTGCAGGTCGTGCAGCTCCTCCTCGACCTCACTATCCTGCAGAGAGAGAGAGAGAGAGTCGTGAAATATGCTCATGATTTACGGAGCCGTAATTAAGGCGTATAATTTACAGAGCCGTAATTTAGGCTCAGAATTTACGGAACCGTCACAGGAAGGACAAAGGACGGACTTCGTCACTGGATACGCGTCGCTTCCTCCTGTCAGGGATACGTGGAGTGATGTCATCCTCGTCATCTTCCTCGGCAACTTCGACGCCCGCCAGGAGCGTGTCCGTCACGAGGGCAATGAGGTGCGAGCGGGCATTGGCTGCAAAAGAAGGTTACGATAGCACCGATCGCAAAGTGAACTAGTACGTTGACAATTGTGGCACCATCCTGATCGTAAACTGGGCATGCAATCGCAAATTAAACGTCCTCCTTACGTAGCGCGAGTTCGACGGCGAGGGAGAGGCAGTGCGTATGTGATGAGATCGTCTCGAATCCTCGATCATCGGTCGGTCCGCGTAATTCATCGGCGATGAGTGGGAGGGCCTCCACCTGCTCCTTTACCTCCTCCCATCGATTGCTCGCTGCCGTGAACTTCGTGCATCTGAATTCATCATCACCATCATCATGTTTATCGTCATATTTACAACATACGAAAAACGAATGAGTACGGTTACTCATAAGGCATTCGTGAAGCAAGGAGAAAAGTAATTTCTTAGATAAAAATTGCAATATGACAAGGAGGAATCACAAAATGAAGTGAGGCGATCGCAAACTGAAATGCCAAAAAAAATGAAACTCCTTACACTTCATCGACGCCAGCCTTCTTATCGACGAGTAAGATGTCGAGCAGGGCAAAGAGCGGCGTGTCCTTGTCTTTCTGTGCAGTTGTAACCGCCTAAAAAGAATCGATTTTTCATTGATTCTATGAAGGCAACAGAATAATGGAATAGTAAACGTCGTCGGTGACAATTACTGAATCTTACTAGTAAATACATCGACGCTTACAACACCAAGATTGATGAGGGAACCTTGATTATCTTCGCTTCCAAATTGCCATAGGCTGAGTGAAAAGGCTTTTGGGTAACGAGAGCCTGTAGGAGGAGGCGCGTCGCTTCGAGGGGATCATCCTAGAGCGAGGGGATATTGATTATATTCCAATTTTTTTTATATTTATTGATTTAAAGCGAACCTCGACGAGTGATAGCTGATTCAGTGGTCGCCCGCACTCGAGATCGGTGATAGAGGCGCACTTGTAGTACTGGCGAGCGAGAGTCTTGCCCAAGGACGTCCCCATGTACCTGTGAAAGGGCAGGAATTAATTCAGATCGTTTGCTGAATATCGTGTCCCACCACGGCTAATGTGTAGGCTGAGAAACAGACATATGGAGCTTATCATGTATCGTTGACTGAATAGCATATTCCACCAGAGCCAGAGAGTGTGTAAGAGAGATACAGATGCACCTGTGGAGGTCGCCGATGTAGATGTAGAGGGCGGGTGAAGGAGGCAATACCAGAAGCTCTCCGACCAGTGACGATAGCAGCAGGCGCAGAGAGTCGTTGAGCTGCATATGGCATTCAATTCAGCTCCGCTTCAAACGTGCGCAAGCTCTTGTTGACACACTTCCCTCTATCGTAACTCACTTGCTCTCCCTTCGGGACCGCGTAGTAGGCGAGCGTCCACATCTCATCGAGCAGGGACTGATCGTTGCCCAGCCCCGCAAGCACTACATCGCGACATCTGCAACGCTCATTAATTAATTGTATAAATTTTAATAAGTTCCATCTAATATAGTATTTTTGCTTCAGAAAGTTTCCATAATCGATCGCTAAACAGTTATAGGATATCTATTATATTATTAAATACATAATTACACTAACCTGCGTCGTACGTCTGCAGCCTTGGAGCTGAAGACGCCTTCGGTTTCGTAGAGCTTCCGGGCACATTTTCCATACTTCCGCACTAGATCCATCGAAGCCATATCGTTAAGCTTAACGTTTAGCCAATTCACCGCAAATGCCATCCAGCAATACTTTAGGGCCTGAATGAGGAGTGTAGCAGATAACATGCGCTAACGAGACGCCCCCATATCGAACAGCTGAGGAAATTATGCAAGCGGTTTATCGCGTCGTGGTAATGTGGTACGAATGCGAAAAAATGCTCGCATGGTATCGAGAACGATTACAGATCGAACAAGTAGATCATTTTCTAATAACGGAAAATATTTCGTCTAAAACCGCATGTTCAACTTATCAGATTCACAGATCTTAATGAAAATGAAAAAATAATAAGCGATGAATGATGATAAAACAAGGGGAACCTAATATTCAGTGTAAAATAATTATCTGGGTTTCCTCTCTACAGCTGCCCGATCCGAGGTGCTTGGTGATAATCTACAAAATCCTCTGGACACCCTTGTAGAGAATGTAGACGAGGCAGCCAACGACCGTCGGGATGATGAAGTTCGTCCACGTCGGAGACGTCATGATCTCCTGAATTTCGGTTGCCATTTTTGACGAAATTGAAGGAATGTAATTTTTTCAAGGCTATTTGAGCTGGAAGCAGAGAACATCTAAAATAAAATGACTTTGAGTGGCCTTGAACGGGAAATACATTCATTCACATTTTAAAAATGTCTTGTTTTAACCTTTGTATTCCCTCCAGCTCATTTTAGTCCTGTATTCTAAGGAACCATACGATCAGAACAGCCACCTTGAGAGAAGCGCCACCCTTCTGCGGTATGACTGGTGCCTTGGCAGGCGCCTGCTTGGGGCACGGGGCTCCGCCCTTAACACGTCCGATGGCGTACTCCTTCGCCATCTCCTTGGCATCCGACGAGTGCCCGATGTCGTTGAACGACTCCGTCGCGTCCTAAATGTATACATTGAAAATATCGCGGTTGTGGATCCGCCAGGTTCATACATTTGAGCAGTGGGGTTGCATTTTTTTCAATCGGAAATAATTATGATGCTAGAAAATATAAGGTTTAATTTAACATGCCTTTCCAGCCTGCTCGACGAGGACCTCCTCGCCTCCGGGATGTTCAGCGGCGAACTGGAAATTGTATATGATTTGCTTGACCGAGACAATAATTGATCGAAGTCAATACCTTGGTGAGGTCATATACAACTCCGTCGATGATGCACCAGAGATCGGAACTATCGGCATGCTCCAGGACCTGAAGAGGAGAGCACGTTAATCATTTCGTACCGGTAACATTTAGTGAAACAATTCTGGAGATGTAAGAGGGGAAAATTTTTTTTAAAAAAAAGCAGATAATCCGATTTTGGTGCAAAATAATACAGAAATCCAAGGCATTTCAGTGGCGCTACAGAAAAGCCGGGAATTTCTGCACGACTTTGCACTATAAATCCGATTCTCTGCAATGTTTAGATTATTTCTTATATTCAAGGTGTAAATAAATGTAGGTAGGTACCTGCTCGGCGGTGTACTCGGGCAGTTGATCCAAGGCAACCATTGCTAAATCTGAACTAGGGGGATGCAGGTACCTGAAAGGCGACTGGATTGGATAAGAGTCAGAGCGGGCACGACGAGGAAAAGGTTATGCGGTCATGGCCATTACGCAACCACTGGTAGTGACGCATCCCACGAAATTCCACGTAAACCGGGAGAGACGTGAGGTTATCTCGCTCGGATGACAGACAAAGGAGCAGAGTGCACGGGGAGGAGGAGGGAGAGTTGCCAACGGGAGAGAAGGAGTGAGGCAGGCAGAAGAACGATGCGATAAGAGGAATGAGGGGGAAGACGGGCAACAACTGTCGGGTTCCCGAATTGAAGTGAGTGAGTACCAACTACACGATGACACTCTTGAAGTACACGCTAGCGAGTGACGAGAAAAAGAACTTGAAGTGGCCAGAGATTAGAGAACCACACGCTGACGTGAGCATGCCGTTAGTTTCTGACCAGCCAATTGGCACGAGTTAGCGGTTCAGCGAGATATTACACTGGTCGTGGAGCCTCGTCGGGGGCTTATGGGAACAAAAAATCATCCATTATCTATGAGATGGGTGGACAATTTTTAAGAAAAAAAAATAAAACTAGCTTCGAGGGAACCGTAAAGTTCAATCTACACGACGCCCGTGGAAAAGTGTACAAAACAGAATATTTTCACGCACTCAACGCACACATGAGAACACCAACTTTTCCTCGAGATTTTATATTGCATTTTTAGATTTTTAATAATAGTTTACATTGTTTAGAAAAAGTAGTTTCGCCTCGAAATTAATCCCGATTCCTGTGCCTGCGATCGATCGCGCGATCTATTGCCGCAAAGTTGTGTTAGAGCTGCCGCCTTCTCAGATGCTGCGTGGTCTGACGCCGGCGGCGTCGCTGCTGAGCCGAGGGGCAGCTCGTGGCCTGGCTACTGGTACCAGCAGCGGAGGCTCGTCTCTGCCGACGCTGCGTGAGACCGACGCCAAGCGCAAGACCATCGATGAGGTCCTCGGCACCGCTGCTCCGAAGGTTCGTTTACTCTGAAATTTCAGCTGAAATGCTCCATCCTATCAAAATAAATTATTCTCATTTCAAATAATAATTCATTTAATTTTGAAGATCGAGATCATTCACACCGTCGAGCAGCCTGACAAGGGAGTCGCAGGCGAGATTTCAGCTATTTATAATCTTTTCTCATTGTAAGAAGCCGTGTGCATTGTTAACGTTCTTACTAGCCGTGGAAGATAACAACGCTTTAATCAACATTCGAAAATAATGAGAAACCAAAATACTGTAACGTCAAAAGCTACGTAATTTTATCAGGTGTCCCCGAGGAGCACCAGAGCGGCCGCCTCGCTCGCATCTTCCGCCCCGCCCGTGAGGCTACGCAGACCGCATGGAATAATACCAAGGTGGGCATAGTTCAATGGGACAATTTTTGGCACGTTTCCATTTATGTAACGTTTTATTTTTACAGGCCTGGAAGATCGAGCTAGACAACCGCGGCCGTTGGACCAACAACCTTATCGGATGGGCGAGCAGGTAGGAAATATTCCAAATATTTAGGGTTTCATTTTTCCCGGATAATGATGATTTTTTTAACATTGAACTAATTTTTGACTGAAAATATCTCCATTCTTCAGTGGGGATCCGCTTTCGAACGTCGGCATGCACATGAAGTTCGCCTCGAAGGAAGACGCCATTGCTTTCTGCGAAAAGAACAACTGGCAGTTTGAGATCGAGGTGCATCGCCTATACTTTCTCTCCATCCCCGAATATATTCGCAGGAGCCACAAGAGCGTCAGATCAAGTCGAAAAGTTACGGCTCGAACTACTCGTGGAACAAGCGCTGCCGCAACAGCACCAAGTAAACGGAGACGGGCAGACCTCACCCCGCTGATCACTATTGTGTCCATAAATGCAGTTTTCACTAGTAGCCGATAAAGTACGTCAGATTTCACTAATGTTCCACGGCAAACTCGGTACCACGGCCGTTTCCATACCTCTCTTTGTATGTTCTTTTTCGGCATGTTCACATATTTTTGGAGTCAAGACTACTAGCGATTTGGCGAGGGCCTCTTCGGTCTTGTCTTCTTCTCTTCCAGTAGTTCTTGCCTCCTGATTTCTTGACGAAATAGAATTCTGCTGCTTTGGTCTGGCCATCCCACCATCTTGGTAGTCCTTTCTTTCGCAAATGCCCGCTAGGGTGCCACTCCATCACAACTCTAGCCCATCTTGCCCTTCTCAGAGCATATGTTTGAATATAATATTGGACTCTTCTCCAGGATGTCCGCTCAACAGGGCGGGAATGGAGCGCCGTCCCAACAGGGGGCGTATGCTGCACAGTTCGGACCGCGTGCCGCGGAAACTAATACGGTCGCACGGATGCTCGACGAAAACTCGGCACTCATCAAGTGCATACAAGAAGACTGCAATTCGGTGAGAGATGAACCGATTTCATTATCTACTATCGACCACTTCCATAAATGAGAAGACCAAAAATGCGGGACCTTGACCTACACCCCTAACATAAGTCTACCGTGAGAAGAGGGAGGTCCGTAAATTCCTGAAAACCTACTTTCCGGAATTCCGTAATTTCCGGAAAAAAATTACTTTCCGGAACCGGATGTCAACCAGTCGGCCCACCGCCGAAGGCAGTGGGGTCAGACTTGTTGACATAGAAAGTAGTACACAATGCTGCAGAAACCAGGAAAGTACTGTACATTTCCTATGTGTATTTTTATGCTTAATAGTTACTGTTATAATCAGGGCCGCGCGCACGACGCTGCACAGAAGCAGCAGCTTCTACATCGAAATTTGATGTACCTCGCTCGTCACTCGGCAGATGCAAGCTTGTTCCAGGAACTGGTTCGCATTATTGAATATCAATACTACATTGATTTTCGGGCCATTCAAAAAGCCTAATCTTCAGACCGAGTATGCTCAACAACAGCAAGCGACTGCACAGGCACAGGCAGCCGCGCAGACTAGTAGTCAGCAGGTAACATTTCGTATATTTTTATTGCAATAATATATGCACATTGAACCAGTGTGTTTGCATCAGCATTCGATCATTTTAGAAATGATACAATTACTATTTGCAGCAACCCGTGCCGCCTAATGGCCAGCCTGAGCAGGGCAGCGGAATTCCGACGTCCGCACCTCCCGGATACGCGGGCCATCCGAGTCAGCATCCCGGAATGGGTAAGCGACCTTTTTGACAGAACGACTGCGACGCGCCTTGTGAGACGTCGCGGTAGCCTTCGAACACAAATCATTATCTCTTACAGGAAGCAGCCCTGGAGGCAGTGCTGGGATGCCGGGGCAGCCGGCGCCGGGTACGCTCTTTCAATACCCTAAATTCATTCGAATAGCCTCAACGAATGCCACAAGCGCGTTGGGGTTTTCGTCGAGATTTCGATGTTTTGTATTTCAGGACAGCCGTATCCATCGATGCCGCCCCACGGCGGAGCACCGCCCGGATCGGCCCCTCCCCCGGGATCCCACCATGGACATCCCGGTTCGTGAATATTTTACTGATCGATCCATCAGATGGTGCTGTGTAGTAAACGTCGTAACATGGAAATTACCGTAATCACAACACGACGATGATTGATATGAGAGAGTGCCGAATCAAAACAAACGGTATATATCGCGCACTGAATGCGCGTTCAATATGGCGTCCGTGAATTAGGAAATTCTATTCCGCGGACTCCTTATATCTGTGCGCTAAATATATGTTTTTAGTTTTTTTTATTCGGCGGTCTTTAACATAAAGTCTTCAGAATAGAAATCGAACAAAAATAATTACCGTATAACACGCAAAATGTGTGATATTTGCAGGAGCGCAGCCCCCACCGCAGCAGTATCAGATGTACCCACCTGGTATTTATTATATTTTATTGATTTCCTTCAATTCGGAAAATGTCGACAAATTCGCTTATTATAGCTGGACATCACCCGGGGTACGGCTACGGAGGATACATGCAGGTATGTTGTTTTTTTCTAACTTTTTATTCTAACTTTTTATCAAAGCATCTTATTTTCCTTTTACATCTATTACATAAAAGGCGTGTTTGTCTATCCATCTGTCAGCTACACTCCAAGAAACCTGTACTGTACTGGTGCTAAAGCCATGGGACCTTGACCAACCCCCACTAAGTCGACCAAATGAGGCCGATTCCGCATATTTCGAAAATCCGTACATTCCGGAAAAATTACTTTATGAAACCGAAATGTTCTGAATCTGTCCAAATTGGCCAAAAATTAATACCATTCAACTTGGAATGAAAACAAAATTTCTGAAAAATAATTCAGGGCTACCCTCCGCCCGGGAGCTACTACGGTCCGCCGCCGACTTCTGGAGGAGGCCCTCCCCCTCAGGGTGGAGGAGGTCCCCAGCCCCCGCCTCATCCTGGGTACGTTGGCGGCTCCTACGACCCCGCCGCCATGCAGCAGTACTACGCCCAGCAGCAACAGCAGATGCCCCCTCACTCGCGGCCCCAGTAGAGGTGAACCCCCTTGTTTAGTAGTAAGATGGGATAGCTAGAGGTGGAGAATTTTGAGAACTTTTGGCCTGAAATTCGGAACGCTGATTGTTCCGCGCTACAAATACTTCCATGCCCCCGCCTCATCCTGGGTACGGTGGCATTTCTTCTGTTTAATATCGATCGCATTCTCTCTTCTCTGTTCCCTTTGATGACAATGCATTCCCAATTCATCGTATTTCGGTCCAGCTGCAATAACATAATAGTGTTTATTTTTAGAAAAGACAATTCCGAGTGCGCACCTTTTTTCATAATGGGGATCATGTTCCGCTATCTTGACTATACACCCTTTATCGTTGTAGAATTTGAACTCTGGGAACACCCTCGCATTTCTACAGTATTTATCTATGCACTCTTGTCGCACGCTGTATTCGTTTGTCCCCACGCTCAATATGATAAAAGATCTCATTGTTTCGTTCCAGAATGATTACATTGAGCATATGCAGCACGCTCAACTAAAAGTCTGGTGTAGTAAACTTCCCCCCTGCCAGTGAAGTGCACTCTTGCGTGCAGGGAGTACGGTTTACAGCCAGGCGAGATTTGCTACACCAGACTTTTTAGTTGAGCGTGCCTTATATTGGGAGGATAACGACGAGGACTCTCTCGTCCATCCGATGGAATGGTCCTTGTTTCCGTTGAGGGCCTGAGCCAGATGAATGCACAGTAAGTAGTATATTCTGCATCGGAGATGACATCAATGGACGCCGGGCCTGTGTATGGTAGGTAGCGAAGACCATCGTGTACATAGCTTCCTTCTTCCGTCTACCATCTTAATCTTCGGCCTGGAAGCAATTTGCATGGGAAATATTTTTTCTACATTTTTTTAAATTTGCATTGGTGAAAATATTTTTATTGCTTGCTTAAAAATTAATCTGTCTGGTTCCGATCTAATTCCCTCAGTCTACTCGTTCTTCCCCCTCCGCGACCTCTCCTCCCTCGTCTTCTCCTCCTCTCCAATGCCTCGCCCCTCGTCCTCCCCCAAGAACCGCCGCGTCTCCAACGTGGAAACTGCCGCGCGTGTTGCTGAGGCGGCCTGCGATGTCCTCAAATTTGCCACCAAGGCCGTCCACGATGCCATCATTCACGATATCAAGCAGGACGAATTCGGAGGTACTGAGATCAAAGATCAAAGATCAGGAATTAGAACGGAGAAGGTGGATTACGGTAGCAATTTATCGTGGAGAATAATGCTCTGTTTCGTAACTAGCGCACTGGGGAGGATGTGTGAGGTGTTCGGGGAGAGAGGGTAGTTCAACGATCGTATTTTATCAATTACCGTAGCTTACCAATTACCGTAGTTTATCAAGTACCGTAGATTATCAATTACCGTCCTCATCGCAGGTACCTCGGAAGTCGACGACGCGTCCGAGAAGGAGGTCCTCACTACCATCAGGACGGAGCTGAAGAAGAAGCGGAAGCAGAGGGTTCCGGGTATGCTGCCTTCGTTTTTTTGCCGTGTATCCCATCGCTCCCCACCACAACACTCCTCTGCAGACTCGTCGGCGACGAGGCGACTGAAATCTCAAGCCGCCGGACGCCGTACGCGCTCCAGGAACGGCTGGTTCGCCCCCAACCCTGTGCCTGCTGAGGAAAGCGACGAGGAGTACGACGCCATCACCGATACCACCATCGACGAGCCCCTCGCCACCATGGCCCCCGTCAAGGAGCCCCTCGCTACCATGGCCCCCGTCAAGGAGCCCCTCGCTACCATGGCCCCCAAAAGGCCCGAATACGTCTCTCTCACCATCGACGACGAAGATTTCGAAGACGACATCAAGGAGGAGGACTGCAGGCCTCCAACCCCTCCTTCTCCCTCCAAAGTCCCGCTCCCCCTGCCATTCAACCGCAACTGACTGAGATGCCATGATAAAAAGATCGGCGAATGTGTTGTGTTTCAAGCAATGTGTTGGTACAGCAATAACAAGGGGGATTGGAGAGGGATCAAAGATCGCAGTTGAAGAGTGACTCGTGGACTTCGGAGGTGTAGAGATCAAAGATCAGAAACGGGAATGGGGGATTACTGTAGACTTTTGTCGTTGGAGCATACTGTAATTCTCTGTCGGATCTCATCACGAGATGTGCACTGGTTTCTCTTCCTCCGCTGTCCTCCTCACTTCGTGGTGCTTTTTGTTCTGGGAGATCAAAGATCATCGATCACTTGAGGCGAGGGGAAGAAGGATGAGAAGGGAGGAGAGAAGAGGGTGAAGGGGAGGAGCACCACTGTGCTGTACCTCATGGAACGGCTCGAAGATGCCGAGATCAAAGATCAAACATGAGAATTGACACAGGTGGACAGGGAGGGTTACGGTAGAAATTTCTTCTGGAAGTAACGATCAGGGGCTAATAAGAACATCGGGGAGAAATGCGAAAGATGAAATAATACATTTTTTATCTATTACTTTCCAGTGTCCCAGTTCCCACGATCTGTGTATTCAGTGTATTATTGCACATGAATTGATCCAATACATACATTTATCGTCCCTTTCTCAAGGGTTCGTACTCGATGGAGGAGGTTCTTGCTGTGGCGCCGCCGAGACAACGAAGGGAGGAGGAGAAGAGGAAGGAGTCGAGAGGACGACCCCTCCTCAGTCCCTTCAGGAACAAGTCGATCGATCGACATGTCAATCGATAATAATACTCATAACAATCAATTAGAGAAGAATGTTCGTTTCAAGGCCACCACACTTTATCGTTCAGGGGTTGTACTCGATGGGGAGGTTCTTCCTGCGGACCATGCCGTCGTCCTGGAACCACTCGCGGCGGAACTGCTTGGCAGCGCCATCGGGGGTGTTGGTCCACTCGATGGTGATGCGGTCGTTGTTGGTGTCCTCCTGGCCGTAGGCGAAGTCGTCGCAGGAGACGGCGATGAGAGCGGGCTCCTTGGGGTCGGGGACTCCTCAGGCGGGGTCAACGCCCAGGCGCTTCATGTTGGTCGTCTTGAACGCCCATCCGATGCGAAGAGCATAGGAGTTGATCACCTGAACGGTAGGTTACGGTAGAGTAGAACTCGGAAGGTTACGGTAGCTTTAAAATGGACCCTACACTCGAGGGAATGGACGTGGGGATGGGGGTGTTGAATGGGGAAGGGCCAACCCAATATAAAATATGACTCACCTTGATGTGGTAGGTGTGCTTGTCGTCGTAGAGGGCGTTGTAGACGACCTTGGCGTCGGGCTGAGTGGCGATGTCTCCGGGAGGGACGGTCGGTGGGGGGGAGGGAAGGAGAATGAAACCAGACGGAAGGTTCGCTGGCTTTTATACGCTCAGAACGAGACAAATTTGTATTCAACGACGCCAAAGAAGCAAATTGATTGGTTTTTGCGTGGAATGTCTGGCGAAGTTTTGCATGGCAAATTAATCCTCAGAGTACTTTTCGTCCTTCAAATTTCGACTTCGCATCTTATCGATTTTTCACAATCCCAAACTGGCATGTAGTGATCGCGAACTGGCGCGGTGGTTACTGTATCCTACCTCTTCTCTCCTCGCCCATTTTCCTTTCGTTTTCAGCCATTGGCGATAGCTGAACAGCAATTATATTGGAGATCAAAGATTAAAGTCCGGAGATCGGGAGAAAATCGGAGGAGTACCTCATGGGGGGACGACTCGAACGGTGTAGAGATCAAAGATCAAATATTGGAATGGACAAGGGGTTACGATAGACATTTCTCGTGGAATAATGCTCTCTGTTTCGTAATTAGCGCACTGGGGTGGAGAAATGTGTGAGGGGTTCGCGGGAGGGTGATATCAAAGATCAAAGATCGTAGATCATCGAGCATGTGAACATTTTTTGTCATTTTCAATTTGCATTTATATAAATAATCTTTTCGCATGCTTGAAATTGTCTTGCGTCTTGGGAGTCTCCCGATCAGTCGTCAATCTTCGTGCTCCCACACCCTCGTTTCCCTCAAGCTGACGCCAC
>JACMIG010000109.1:10012-39891 GCA_014805385.1 Levipalatum texanum
CCCCCCCCCCCCCCCCCCCCCCCCCCCCCCCCCCCCCCCCCCCCCCCCCCCCCCCCCCCCCCGTTTCCTCCCACTCATGGGAAGACCACCACTTGGCATCTCCTGAACGTCGTTCAGCCTTGAGTGATCTGCCCAGCTTGGTTTAAGTCGTAATTTAAAGCGGAAGAAGGCCACGGGAGCGGAATCCATCCTGGAGAAGAAGAAGAAGACGAGTCAAGTGGAGGAAGGAAGGAAGGACTTCGAGTGGGAGGAGGGAGAGAAGAAGGCCTGAACGCCACGCCTGCATTGTGAGTAGCAGTCAATTGGTCCGTCGGCCCAGAAAGTGAGGCCCCGGTCTGCCAAGGATTTTTACATTCATAGTTAGGGGATTGGGGAGTCTCGGTGCCAGGACCGGCAAACAACAGGTCAACTCCGCCAGGGCAACAACTCAGAGTATCTGGCTACCGGACAGGATTACGGTAGAGGACGCCACCCCTTCCCCATCGTTTTTTGCACGTTATTGCTAGAGTGCACGCCCAAACAGAGGGGGGCAATATCACATGGGAGGCAATTCGATATTCGCAAGGATGACCTGTCAGATTCAGAGCGAATAAGGTGACCTCGACTCGGGTTGCACCGACAAACATCACTCGGATGCTTTGAAATACTAGCCTCAGATCATCTCTAAGCTCATAGACAACACGGCTGACGTGAGATAACCCCAGACATGAATGCAGATAGAGATTTTTTTAAAAAAATAATAAAATACTGTTATAAATCGAGAATATAATAGATAAAATAAAAGGATGTTCCAGACCGGCGGAGGAACTCACCTCAAGACTGGAACACATGGCTCGAATCATCGTGCGCGCATCCAGTATGCGTTCAGTGGGCTCGAGAGAAAGCGGAAGGGGCTCAAGTTTCTGAGTCTCCGGCATCAAGGGCCAGGAGGGCGGCAAAAACACGCATGTCCCATTGTCACTGAGGAGGAGGAGAAGACCCTGAAAAGGATAACCTTTTCATCCTGCCCCCTTGCAGGGCGTTGAAACGTGCGCATGACTTTCGACATTAGGGTGACGTACGACGTGGGGGGTTTCAGACAATGGAAGATACCTGGAAGGAGAAGATCTCTCAGACGAGTTCGTAAGAGAAGGAGGAGAAAAGTCGCGACCTTCAAGAGGCTACAATTGAGCCTCCTGTTCTTCAGCGTCCTGTATCCATGGACAGCCCATCGTTTGCTTCTAACGATCAAAAGTCTACGAGACATTTCCCAGACTTCCTATTCTCGACTGAGATGAACAGAACTTTCGCTAAACGGCACAAGTGCAAGAGACGAAAGCGGAGATGACAGCGCGACAATACGAAAAGGACACAAACGTGGGATAAGTTTCGGCCCCCTGCCCTCGGGCCATCTTAGAGTGGCACCATATTGGGTGCGGGATAGAGGGGTGGAAATGTCTAATTCACGCTGAAGATCCAATGTTTGCATCTCCCTCCGTGTGAATCGCATTGAAGTGTACTCTAAAAACGGTTTAGTCCTCGCGGTCGAGTTGGGAAGACCAACTTTTTCGACGTTCTCTCCTGGGAACGCAAATACACCGATTGGTACGAGGCGCAGTTGATGAGATTGTTTTGCAGCCATTTGAATCTCCCTGCCCCTCCTCCTTCTCCATGGTCTTGAGGGATACTCCGAGAGGTATTGAGATGGCCTTTGGACGTGCAACTCAATTGCGGGCGGGTTCGGGTCTAAACCTCTACCGAGTAAATTACCGAAAGGCTGAAAAAGTTCGTAGCATTGTGTGCAGAATTGGGACAGGGGAAGGCCTTGACTAAGGCAGAATCTTTCTGAAGGTTCCAGAATTTGGGGGGAGTCCCCTCGAACGATTCAACACTTTTGCGGAATCAAAGAAACGCGTCTGCAGGAAAGAGTGCGAATGCATTGGCAATTGTGCGCCCCCTGGAAGGCGACGACACATCAAAGAACCCTTAGAAAAGGAAGGCCTATTCTTAGACCCTCCACGACTGATCACCGAGGGAGTAGCCACGACGAGTTACGGGGGAGAAACGGTCTGGCGATGCAGAAAGTGGCAAGAAGCATGCATAGAATGGGGCTCGGGATCGGGCAGAAAGATGGATAGGGGAGTTCGACCACCGTCCTAGACCAATTAATCATTGTTGGTAGAAAGAGAAGCGGCAATTTCAGCACTCTGAATGAAAAATGTTTGCATCTATCGGAATCTGAAGTCTTGCAAAAGATTCACTTCGAAGTAACTAATTTTCGATACATCACGGCGGCGGGTCCGTTGTGTATGTTGTTTTTCAATTAGTAGAAATACAAAATTGGCAGGCTTCCTTAGATTATAAAACAGCGCGGTACACAACTGCCTGGATCTATTTTCAGACGCCTCCACGGCCTTGTGCACGGGCAGTTTTTCAATCCGTATACAACATTTTTCAAACGTGTGGACTCCGACAATACATGGCCACGTTGCAGAGCACTTTGTTCATCCCCTGAGTACTCACGACTTCATGCAAATCCTCCCTCCGGTCGTGGGACTTTGACTCGGCCTCGTTCCTGGAATGTGTTCACCGAAGATTAAACATTGTTCAGAGAAAACGAATGATGATTGACATGAATTTATTGACCCTGAACATGGACAAAAGGCGTCAAACACATTGACTAACAAAATGTAACAATTTGTTATGAAGTGAAATAAAACGTATTTATTAGAGAGTCACCGCAAAAGAGGCTAATACCGCTGGAAAGTTTTGGTGGAAAAAAGGAATATACCCGGGAAACAAGGTGTGAATGATGGCGATTTTATGAAATAAAAATAGCGAAAATAATGGTCAATCGTCGTCCGCACTGAGGTAAAATGCCCAGTAGCAGATATTGAAGATGAGGAAGGCGAGGGGAAAGGCGATCCGGCACTTTTCGTCGATACGCTGAGCGACTCGACGACCGCGAAGATTCCGAACATCCTTGGCCCATTTGAGAATGCGACGAGTCGCTGCCACCGTCTGAAAGAAGGAACACGTTAGTGGCGGAGAAAAAGCTGTTATATCAACTTCTCAAGTGCCCTTCGAGAACTCAGTTTCAAGAATTTGAAACTATCTTATTTCTAAGTACGATAAAGTTTGAACACTTCAACCAATTTAAATTATTCTCATTGACGATAAAAAGTTGAGTTCTCGATTCTCCCTTATGAATTGGTATCTCTGTGGAAACACTCCTTGATACTTTACATTTATTTCCTTTTGTAAGTTTCATGCAGAGTAAGTAAACGAAATGTCTGCCATGGTTCAACTCATTAGGCATGCAAAGCGGAAGTTGGCGTAGGGAGACGTGACTTTTTCGCGGCGGGCCAAATTCGGGCCAATCATTGCCTCTTTCCACCCACTCGAAGGGATCGACACGCTGAGACGAACACGGATAATGACACAACTCGAACACAAGACTGGACTAAACAAAGCAAGTCTTTGTTCATGAGCACACGTGTTTCTCACCCTCTTCCGCAAGCGCACGAAGGCCAAGGGACGCTTCCTCTGTCGAAGAGTACCCGTCGAGGTCGAGTTGTGGTTGTTGAGTAATCTGATGAGTTATTATATTATAGACGGGAAAAACGTTCCGGACAATACGCTGATCGCCCCTGCGCTCTCTCTCCACTGTGCTCTCGTTGTCTGGCGGTTAGAGAAACGAGAGTAGTGTACAGAGATCGCAGGGCGATGAGCGTACTGTCCGGCACGTTTATTCCACCGGCAATACATTATCAAAATGAGGAATATGAAATCATTTATGTTTATGAAAGGATATAGCACGAGGCGGAAAATCTGAGAAATACACTAGACATAAAAAGATTTTTCGAAATAAATATAATTACCGTCCATTCATTTCGATATCCCCGTTTAGTGCTCGTATCCGTGGTTCCTCCTCTTCGATAGCGCGCAGTCGACGGAGGGCCAAGTGGTTACCCCGAACGGAGTTCATGCCCATGTCGTCGTCGTTCTAAAAATACTCTCTCAGATACTATCACAGCCCCGAAGTCAACGTTTCTCGCAACTTCGACAATACTATGTTGTCGTGCATGCCATAGATACAAAGTGCGGCATAACTAAATGACAGCAAAGATAACAATAAGCAGGTCGTGCACCTCTTTGTTTGATTTTCATTTAATTTTATGTTTATATTTTATTGTATTGCACCCTGAAGTATATGAAGAGGAAAAACTGACCAGCTCATCGATGCTCGTGTGCTGGTTGTAGTTCATGCCGAGGAGGTTGAGCGCAGTGTTCATGATGGCCTTTGACCTTCAAATCAACCATCCAAATCACCACGAATCTATTATATTTATCATGATTCTGCAATTTTTATTACGCCCGAAGTCCAAACCTCTTGCCCCGCGCCATCTCCAGATTCTTGGCATAGTGGCAGACGGTGAATTCGATCATGACGCCGAAGACAAAGGCCTGAAAAGATTCCGATACTATAGTAGAATGGTATTTGGCGCATCTCCGATGAATACAATCACCGGTTCAATCCCCTACATGGCCCGTTGTTTTAGTCAGAACACGCACCATGCAGCTGCCCATCCAGACATCGATTGCCTTCATGTACGAGACCTCGGGGAGGGCGAGCTCCACTCCGTTGGCCTAGAGGGGGAATCTCAATTCGATCCAGGGGCCTGAACAACCTGAGTGGTGATGGTAAGCAGCGTCGTGATGGAGAGAGTAACTCGCGCTGGCGCAGAGTCCACGTCCAGCCAAAAGTTGAACCTGAAGAGAGGAGTATTTGTATGTACATATAAGACTCTGCAAAGTAAAATTTTGCCAAATCCACATTGATTTCGCGGAACCGACAAATTTTTGGCAATTGCCAAATTCGTACTCATTTGGGTTCTCCATAAAGTTTCTCCATAAAGGGGGTACAACAGACACTTTTGACCTCTTTTTTTTCTTTCAGACTTCCTTGCTGATGAATATAAAGGTGAAATACAGTTGGTCTGTAGCAGCAGTGATGCCCATTCTCGAGAAACGAATCAGCACAAATTTGATAAAAACACGATTTTGCCAACATTTGTTGTCGATTCACCGATATCGACATGTATGTGGCGAAATTTTAGTTTGCAGCCTCTTTTATTTGCGTAGTTTCAATTTTTGCTTGTAAAAAATATCATTCCCGTTTCATTATAGTCGCTGGTTTTTTTCCATGAGGCTGCAATATTCTATTGAAATCCGACGTTCTTTTCGAGACATGGACAAACATCATAAGGAACATCATTTGGACCTCTTCAATCACCCTACCACGATATGACGACGATCAGACTGGAGGGGAGGTAGGTCTGCATCACGTGGTGCATCATCTGGCGCTCCACGCGGAATCGCGCGATCACGCAGGACCAGATTCCTGGAATTATAATAAAAAATATTGACAGACAGGAACTTCTTGGAATGAAGCCGATCTAAATTGGAGTGCATTCTATTGGGCTGGTGGGCCCAAACATCTATTAGGTTGGTTCATACATCTTGCACTATGTGATTTCAATCGTCGATTTACATATTTCTCCTAGATCTGTGGAATACACTTGGGGGATGTGAACGGTATCCTATCTTACGGATAATATCCGTAAGATAGGATACCGTTCACATTCCCAAGTTCATTGAAAGAATATTATTCTCTTGGTGGCGTATGGTGGGGGCGCATCCTGTACAAATGGGAGCAAGCGGAACCAAAGTGGACGATTTATGGACCAAAAAACCAAAGCGCAAGATTTATAGACCAACCGTTCTTGAAAAAATACGAGATTAAAATAATACCTGTGGCATAGGTGCCATTGCAGTAGTCCTGCATCACCTCCGTCAGTTCCATATCGGGCATCTTTATATCGGGATTGTGATCGATCGCCTTTAATCGATCATTCCATCGAAGGCGCAGTTGCTTCTCCGGGTAGGCATCTTTAATTTATTATTATTTGAATTTCCCGCTCGCTATCCGGAAGTCATCAGAAAATGTTGCAAGCCGTACGCGGAAGGAGGCATTGGAAATGAATGAGATCCGTGTTGGCTTGTCTGGTATTCTCTTTTTAGCCTGACACCATGGCCTCCTCGTCCACTCACTCTCTCCTTCCCTTCACCCTCCTCTCCCTTCCCCCCACTCACAGCTCAGTATCCGGACATCGCACTTCTGGGTATCCAGCGGGAACTTCCACAGGTTCATGTCGCACATGATCGTTGCCGAGATCCTGGAATTATAAACTTCCCCCAGCTTCCTATACACCGGTCTCGGAAGTTCCGAGTCGAAACTGCAACATTGAAGTGTTGCTCTCGTCATCGCTTTATTCTGACCTCCGCTCCCTCGTTCTAAGCCCCCTTCGACACTTTGAGTGTAAGGAGCAGACAAGGGGCGAGCAATTTACGACTGAGTGCATTAGGGACAATCAGGAAAATTTAGACAGAATATCACAACAGTCGTGAACTCGATTGTTTAGCTGTTGTTTATATCGATTCTGGACCGTAAATACATGCGAAGGATTGATATTCTCCTATTGATGGAGGAGCATCACGTGGAATAGACCGTACGGGGATGAAAGCTATGGGACGTGGATAATTCGCATTAAATGTAACGTACCTGCAGTCATACCAAACGCGCCCGTCCTCGTAGATCCAGATCAGGAAGTTTTCGTCCGTCACGTGCTGAAAATAAAAATGATATTTTTGCAGTCGATAAGTTTGTCAATTGTTGAAAACGGATTGAATTATTCTGCGCAGCATGCCAGCATGGTTCAAAGGACTCCATTGCAACCAACTAACAAACTACTTCCCCACAAATTCGCTAGAAATTCGTAAAGATCAAGATGGTCTTTTTTGGCAAACTTGTGCACTCCAATACAAACTCAGAACTTGAGTACACTCAGTTAAAAGTTCTAGGTTGAGTTAAAGGTGAAGTATGGCTTTGCGTACCTGGAAGGTGGCCGATCGCGCATTGGCAAAGTAGACATCCGGATGCCACATCTGATCGAAGACTTCCCTGTCGCGGATAAGGATTGGAGCCGATCCGTTGTGGGCGAGGCGACGGTCCGTCCACTCCTGCGAAACATCGAAGATCAAAGATCAAAACCCAAAGACCAAAGTTCACCTGCTGGAAGTACATGTCGATGTGAAAGTCCATGGTGCGCGCCTGGAATGATGTGATGCCCTCGATGTACATGGAGATGGAGACGTTCGTGGGGACTCCTGCAAGGCGATCTCATTATCGGAAACAATCGGAAGGCTCAACAGCAGAGGATAGGAAGCGGGTGATTAGTCTTGGTCAGTTTTGATGATTCCTGCAGAGAGCAAGAATCTCGAAAGAAATCGGCGGCAAACGAATGGATGCCCAAATATTGTCGGAGGAATAAACGCTCCGGACAATATGCTCATCGCCGGACGATCTCTCTCCACAGTTCTCTCGTTTCTCTAACCACCAGACAACGAGAGTACAGCGGAGAAAGATCGTAGGGCGATGAGCGTATTGTCCGGAACGTTTATTCCGTAGACAATAATTGCCTGTATGATCATGGACACCCATTGGTCTTCCGCCGATGTGCTTGGTTGGTGTGAAGCGTATAGGAAAGATTAGTCGTGTGCTGTGGCTTATTGAGAACTATTTCCGAGACAACAAATTCAAACTTCCTGGGTTTATCGCACAGGACCGGAACTTGTTGTCATGGCCATGATTATTGCCAGTTCAATCCCAGAAAGTCTCGCGTCAGAAAGGACAGTGGACAACGCGCGTGTGAGTGAACATGTCATGTATATTTCCGAATAGGATCGGTTCATGGGATGCTAAGGGGGAGAAGACAGGCCTTACCGTATCCGTATACTGCCGTGAAGTCTGAATACGATACATTTCTCTTTTCCCGTTGTCAGATAATGCGATCGCAGACTGATTTTTTTAGATTGATCGCAGATTGCAAAGAAGGCGATCGCATACTGTGATTTTACAAATGATCACTGGTTTCGTTTTCCAGATTGATCGCAATCTGCGTTTGATTCAAATGGCCGCAAACTACCACTTACCATCGTACTGCGTCGGTGTGGCATAGCGATTATAGTGCGTCTCATTTTGTAGCACATCGATAAAGGCCCGTGTCAAGGGCAGGAAGGAGAGATCACTGGTCGTGTTGTGGGGATAACATGATGAGGGATCGTGCTCAAATCAATAAAATCAATAAATCATGGAATATTGATTACCAGGTGGAAGAGAATGGCCAGGACCAACAAGTCGATCATTTATGTGCGCCTCGCGGTTCGGAGCTTCTTCATGATCGGGCGCTGAAAGGAGAGGGGGAATATTGTCGAGAACCAAATATCCGCGAACATCGATCGTTGTGCGAAACGCGAGAAACGGAGCGTGGCGCGGGGTTTGAATAGTTTATAGAATGAACAAGGCATCGGCACCTCGTCCCTTCCCCCTCCCAAGGGCAAATAGGGCAGCCGTGTTTCCGTTTACTCTTCTTGCACAGAGAAAAGAGCGCTTCTTTCCTCTTTCCTCCAACTAGGGAAATTAGGGGTTTCACGGGGGAGAAGGGAGCTACTCCTCCTCGTTTTTCTCCCCGGCAATACAATTGGTCTTGTTGATCGAAGCCCAGGATAAACGATGTAGAAGTTCAGAGAACGAGGTAGTTTTTCTTAGAAACTCCATGTTCTCACGTGCATACACAATTTTTGGACAAGACGTTGCAGACGGGACTCGCAAGGATCGCATATCGTGGAGAAAATGGGGGTAAAAAACGAGAACGTGGGCGGAGTCGAATGACATGTTGTCGAAGTCCACAACTTCGTCAAAAAAGTTTTTTTCCGATTTGAAGATAACAATACTGGAATCAGCACAATCATCGAAGAATGAACACTCCGTTTCGGAACGCTCAAAGGAACAGCATGCGCATCACCACAATACCCCTCTGGAACACAATAGCGCCAGATTGGCCCTATGTGACATCGTTGTGGACTCCGACAATACAACGCAAATGGTTGACGATCCCGCGGTTTCCGGATCAGAGATCCCCGGAACTACGCGGAAACTCTAATCAGCAATGGGGCGGGACGTTTCTTGGGGGCGTGGACAAGGAGAGCCATGAATTTCTGAGAGGGAGACCACCACCGGATTGACGCCTCCAATAGATGTTTCCTTCCTTGTGCTGCTCTTAAGGCGGACGATTCATCACATTTCCCAATATCGTTTGTTTAGTCTATCGGGGAAACGCGTGGTATTGCGGGTTGATGGCGTATTAGATTCCTGTGTTGAACCCGAATGCAATAAAGACAGTATAACACCGACCATCATCACCATTCTACCCTACCCGATCCTCATATGTGTTTGGAGGCGTCGAACAGTGAAGACGAAACAAGACCGAATAGCGAAACATCAGGAATTTCCAGAAGATCTACGGGAGGTTTGATCCTCGTGAAATACAATACAACTTGACGAGGATACGAAGGTAATCAACGTCCATATACTCGCATAAACGTGAAGGCTGACGATGTGGGGGATGACGGGAGACGTGAGCGAGGATGTGAAGAGGAGGGTATAGAAGGAGGAGTCAGGGAAGAAAGGAAAAGGGGGAGTGGGGAAAGCGGAGAAGGAAGAAGAGAGAAAGGGATGAGAAAAAGGAGAAGTGGAGGGGGGAGAAGAGAAAAATGAAGGAGTGGGGGTGGAGAGGGGAGTGATGAGGAGGGGTGGAGAAGAGTGGGAGGAGCGAGGGAGGACGGGGAGGGTTGTGGGGGAGGGCGGAGGACAGTGTCGCGTGCCTGAAGAATAGGACGACCATAATGAATATCTCTTCCCCTCTGGGGGCTGCCGTCCATCCTCGGGGGGAGGCTGCCTCTTCGTTCTAATCAGACACACGACCCAATGTAAGAGTGTGCGAGACGAGACGGATGGGGGGAGAGAGTGGAGGAGGAGAGGAGACGGAGAGAAGGAGAGACAGCTGGACCCGGACAAGGACGACGAATGAATGAATATGAACCTCCTCCCCCTCGTTCTGGTAGAGGAGGGGGAGGAGGACAGGGTCTAAGACTTCTTCATCATTCCAAATTCTGCAGGGCATAGACGCAATAATGAACTGGGAGGTTTTATTGTAGTCTACGTAGACAAATGAATTCTGGGGGACTGGAGACTGGGGATCCTAGCAACTCGCAGAGTGAGCTGCTTATGAATAGCCTCTGGCCATCCCGGAACAAGATGCTTGGATGAATCTCGGTGGAAATAAAAGGACTGCCCGGACAGGGGGGCCTAATCGAGGGTGTCCTAATGGACGTCGTTCGTCTGAACGGAGGACTTCTTGAATGGCCGACGTTGCCTTTGGCCTCCTTTCCCCCTCCCCCCCCCTCCCCCCAAGGTTCCCCAATGGCACGCAAGGTGAGGGGGAAAAGTTCAGAATAAACCATGGAAGCACAGCGGGCCTCCAGAGCTCAGGTTTCGCTCACGTATCACAAGGGTTCAAAACAGCACTCGAGTTACGGGGGCCCCTGGGAACTCTCCTAGATCAGGACCCCTTTCTATGTCAGGAGACTCGCCTACGTTCACGGACAACACATAGATATTTTTGTGTTTGGTTGGACGGGAGCCGGATTCCAATGCATGCAAAAGCGATGGGGAGAATGAGTGCAATTGGAGTGAAAAGAGAGAGATGGGCGTGTTCTTGGCATAATAGGGCCAGCAGGGAGTGCTATTGTCAAAGTCCAGAAAGATGTCATATTTTACTAGGAACAACCGACCTTCTCATTTGTCCAACGAGGTCGACTTGTGGGCTTCGTTCAAGGAGCCGCCTTATACAGTTGAACTCTTTAGAATCCTCACGTAAATGGCACCCCTCTTTTCTTGGACAATACACAAAAGAACGTGCAAGTGTCTAGTTGCGGGCTTTTGCTTCTTTGCAACCACTGCAGGGGTTGTGAAGGGAAGTGAAGAAGACTCACTGTGAAGTGATAACTCATTCCGACGCCAGAGAAGCAGTGACTGATGGAGGCAGCCACCGGGCTATCAGACAAATAGCCTTCAGGAAGAAGGTTTTTTTAAATTATTTTCCTAGGACCACTTGAAGCTAGACACGCTGGAAATAGAATATCGCTATAATTTTGATTTCAAATTTGTCTATGACCACTGGGAATTACGCACCTCGGAAACTGAATAGCAATCGGCATTTTGGATCTCCTATCAACTATGACCACTGGGAGTTAGACACCTCGGAAATGCAATATCCCCGAAGGAAAAAATTAGAAGGCAAGCCACCTACGATCCCCTCTCGAATTGCCGCTACACGATGTGTCAGTTGTTTCGATGTAGGAACAAGAAACAAAATACTCGGCCAGGAAATATGAAGATGGAAAGTTCACGAGTGTGCGCACACACAGTAGTAAGCGTTTCATTAGTTTCGTTAGTCGCGAGTGGGCAGGAGGAAGAGGTGGCATCCCCAAACAGAGTTGAGGAGTAGCACGGGGGGCTGACAGGAAATGAACGTTCCCCGGACAATGCGGAAGAGCGGGAACGACTTGCCCAAAAACACGTTCTCCTCAACCCTAATTTAGTCACGTGCCCTGCTAGTGAGAGGCATCTAAGCAATAGTATTGCGTCTAGCCAGGAAACAAGAGACTTGTCCGCTGGGAACGAGACAGGTTATTGTGACTGCGAGGCTCTTCCGCACTTTGCACCTAGGGTGCGATTCTAACCAGACGGACAGCCATAGAAACGTTGTAAAAACAGGACCCCAGAATATTGTCGGGCACCCCAATCTGTCTAATTCCAATGCCCGAAAAATAGCAATGAAGGACTGCGACCCTTGATTTACGCTGTTTTTACATCTTCAAACGCTGTTTCATGGTCGACAGAATCACACGGCTCATGAAAAGGGGTCTTGAAGATGTAGATTAAAAGGAATTAGAACTCTCCGGGTGCCCGACAATATCTGGCTTCCTCAGCTCGTGAGATCTAGCAAAGATAAAATCGCGAGACTTGAGATGAGATTCGGGATCGGGGGGCTTGTCGAGTGATGGGAACTGGGAGCATTTTGCGTCAATGGCTAGATCAGCTCTGCTCCCGTGATTAATGGCGTTTATCTAACGGCGAGGATTCGAGTAGCGAATCAAAGTGATGGGGGGCCGGGAGCCGAGAGAAGAGATCACAATGATACAACGAGAGATGACACGATGGGATACCAGATGTTGATCCCCCCGAGGGCGAGGAGATCGAGGAGGAAAGAGAGGTAGAGAGAGCAAAAAAAGAAAAAAGTTATATAATGCAGATATGCGTGAGGTCGCAAATCAACCATGCACTAGGTACATGACAATACTAGGTACACACCAATATGGAAATACGAAAATGCAATGTCTAACATTCAGTTCACACGATTGAATTTATTTGGAATATAAGGCGTTACTCATTAGTTTGTCCAGAGAGTGCGAAACGGGTGCGATAGTGAAGCATTCTCATCGTGTAAATCGAAAAAAAACAACGTATTTGCCCGAGGCCACGTTTATCCGATAACGGAGACGTCGACATTAAAAACTTGTATGTAGACCGATCTCTACTTTCATTAGAGATCATCTAAGCACCACTCGAGGGAATCCACGGAATTGGTTAGTGAGGACAAATCGGCGGCTCCTCGGCTAATAGCCCCTTGAGTGTCAGAGTGAGTGAACACAGCTCGTCCCGCTCACTGGCCCCTCAGGTCTCAATCCGAGACCAGGAAGAAGGAAGAGGGATAGCCACCACAAGCTGCTGACAATGAGGTCCAGCTTCCTGCTGGCATAACATCTTACCTCCCACCCCCACAGAAACATGTCAGTGATTATCTTTGATCGTAAAGCACAATTCAGCTAGTTCATTTTTCCGTTTTTGTCAGTTTATTGGTGGCACCTCCGATTTCGCGGTTCTGTTATCGGAAAGAAATGACGTGATGGGAGTTCAAACCGAATGCGGAAAAGGAACATCTCCCGGCTCCACCAACATTGAAATGCAGACAAATCATCCGAGACCACAACGACAACGATGAAAAGAGAGTGAGAAACTACATGTCATCTCTTCTCCGTACATCAAAGTGCCGTCCAAACCGAATCATGGCCGTTCACGCGCCATTTGAGAGGCTCTTCCTCGAGAGAAGGAGCCTCCGGATGCAATTGGCCTCTTCAGGGGGTCGAATCCCTGCAGTCTGAGGAGGAGGATAAAAGACGATTGGCAGTGAGAAGCCCTCGAGGAGGGGGGGGGGTGGCCCTCCCCGAACAAATATGGGAAAAGCGACGAGTTTCTGAGCACACACGGGTTATGACAGCAGTTCTCGGGAAATAGGAAGACCTCAAGGCGCATATGAGCAGAGAGCTTTGAAGGAGCAGAAACAATATCGTAGGATAGCCGAATCGAAGAACACGCATTGCATCTCATTTTTAGAACAGGGGTTAGGTAGTATGGCGGTTCCAAAGCTAGGGGCGAAATCTTCTCCGGCAGTCATGCGACGAGAGATCTCTATTTTCAATAGAGAGAGAACAGTTCGGGCGGAACGCGAATTTGGAAGGGCTTGGAACTGCCATAATATAATACGATAGAGAGG
Source organism: Levipalatum texanum (assembly GCA_014805385.1). NCBI lineage: Eukaryota > Metazoa > Nematoda > Chromadorea > Rhabditida > Diplogasteridae > Levipalatum > Levipalatum texanum. The sequence goes on from JACMIG010000109.1 coordinate 23,572, forward strand.
GTCGATAACTCCAATGATACTCAACAGCGTTCGCGGACCCGGACCTCGGATATGTCAACTTTGTCACCTCCGGGAATCGAGCTGTGGCCCCCGGGAGATAAACGGGCGGGAGATATCAGATCCGGAAGACTCCAGTAAATATCACTGCTTGAATGATGAGCGAGTTCCTCTGATCTCAAAGAGTGAGAGATAGAGGGAAAAGAGAGACCCAGAGTGGCAGAGTCCCCACTCTTCGCTGGATTGGGGGCCCGGCGGCCGGCGGGGGGCGGGGGGGGGGGGGGGGGGGGGGGGGGGGGGGGGGGGGCGGGGGGGGGCGACTGCTATCGGGTAAACAATCCCCCAGCTGGGCCCGCGCCCCCCCCCTTGTTGGCTGCCCCCCCCCCCCCCGGACGTCATGCTACAGGGAGTTCTCATTAATCTCGTGGGTCCATGCGATCGAGGCGTCTCATTTCTCTAGGCCCTCTTCTTTCTTCCGTGTTCCTAAGTCTCTTTTATCGATGATCGGGCACAATACGCCTAAAAATTTGCTTTTTGATTCGTAAAGTTCCTATTTGACTGTTTTCTTCACGGCTCGTCGTTTCCATCACTGCCTGTAGGACAAAAAAGTAAAGACCTGAGCAAAACGTCAACCCGTGCAGAAATACGCACTGTTTTCCACTCCCCTTTTCAACGATGGTGGACGAGAGATGAACCTTGTAAAACTTTGCCTATTTATTGTCTTCGGAATGAACGTTTCGGACCATGCGCTCATCACCCTACGATCCCTCCACTGTTTTTGACTGGTAGATAGAGAAATAAGAGAACAGTGGAGAGAGATCGTAGGGCGATGAGCGTACTGTCCGGAACGTTCATTCCGCCGACAATAGGAGGGCTTGGCACTTCAATAACATTTATTTTGACATTTCGTGTCATTCTGTGAGAGCGTCACAAGAAATCGAGTTTAGTTGCCCCCAGTGCCTAACGGGCCCATAAAACTCGGGCGAGTCAGGTGGTGCGGCCTCTGAACGCGTGTTCTGTAGTCTACAGCCACTTTTCGAGTTATCTCCGATCATTTTAAGTTGTTCCTTATTTGAATTCCGTTTCTAAGTGAACTGCGAAAAACGGTACTCGAAGCTGTTTTAAAACGCATTATGTTGCAATGCGGCACACTATCTACAAGTCATTATGGTATAAATTAAGGGGTCTTTATACGGGGAGGGGGACATGGTGGATTGCTGCTGGGGGCCCAGACGTCCCCATCAGTACGGACCGTCGATCTGCAATAAGCAAGGATTGACAGGAAGTGCGCACCGCCGGGGCCCCCGCGGGGGGCGCGGGGGCGGGGGGGGGGGGGGGGGGGGGGGGGGGGGGTTGTGGGGGGGGGGGGGGGGGGGGGGGGGGGGGGGGCCCAAGAGTTCGGCACGGCTTTTTTGCATTACGAATGTTTGCCACGTAATGGGTACACCCCCCCCCCCCTCCGCCCAAAAATTCCATATCCCAGCGTCCCCAAACCGTGTTTGTTTATATTCTTTCAACAAGGAGGCGCAATTGAAGACAGATAGGTGATGCCGATTTTTCGATTAGCGAAGATTGATTGAAAAATGGAGCAGTTTAACTTGAGCTTACATCGGCAGATTGCTCCCTCTGACCACTGATGCTCCGCTTGTTGCCTGCTCTGTAGAGATCAACTTTTTTAAAGTAATAATTACATTAAAAATATGTGAAAACAATATTCGCTGGAGGTCAAGGCCATTAGGGCATAATATTGAATACCTGAAGCCGGGCCTCCCGTCAATCAGCGAGCGCTTTCCCGGTCTGCAGAGGTAAATATTTCGAGGTTTATATAGCAAAAAATGGGGTTTCTAAACTATAATAGTTCGAGATCAAGCTCAGGACACCGCGGTGATAATTTAAATACCTGAAGTTTGGGTTGGCGGAAACCAGCGAGCTCTCCACGTTCGAGGCCATGATAGCCAGAAGAAACAGGGTCAGGGCTGCATGGATCCAGCGCATGGTACGAATCGAAGGCGATGGGCAGTTGGCCGCAGAAGAAGGACGATTGAAGTCGTCGGAGGAGAGAACTGATCAGACGACGATTTGGCCGCTTTTGTAGCGGAAATTGGAGACGTTTCAGCCATCAACGGATACTGATGGGAGGGCAACAGGGACGTGATGGTCGGAGTATGACTGGGGCGATTGCACTCAAAGTGCACTTTTGCCTGAGCTCGACTGCACTTTGGCCTGTGTCTGGTCTGGAGCTTCATTTTTATAGCAATCAGCGATGTTCCTACTTGTGACTTGAACGAAAGACTTTTATCTTATCGATCGGGAAGCAAAATCTGAGCTTACCCAAATCTCTGAGTCATCAAAGAGTTTGTTGCTAAAATTTTGCTGGCTTCAATTGGAATCCAGATCTAACTATTATAGCATGGAAAGTTTCAGCTTCTTAGCTTTTTTCCCGAGCTTCTGAAGGGGCTGTGGAGATAACCAGTGTCGCGGATGGAGAAATTTCAAGTTGTATACGCACCATACTCCTTCTTTAAACAAATTAGGGGAATATGAGACGTTAGAGATCGAAGGAAAACCATTTCCGTAAATGCGAATCTAAAGAGTGGTTGCTGCACAATTTCTGGAAAATAGCATTTTAGTGTAACACTCTTTATCACAATCGATAGCATGTCGATAAATGTATGTAGTGGAAGTGGAATCGAAGACGAGCGGCCCTGTGGTTCTCAGTCATTATCCATTTCGCACGCCATCTCATCTTCGTTCCTTTCTCGTTCTTCATTGTCAGCAGTTTTTGAGGTTCCAAACCAATCTCCAACACAGAACAATGCACTCTCCGGGTTTATGGCAAAGAAACTATTTCTTTTTATCGATCATTGTCTGCGATATGGAACATAGTGATACACATCAGACTTGATCTTTTACTCAAAGTTTCACGATAAGAAGAAATAGAGGATGTATCTACACAAAGAATAAGTAGTTTTTGGAGGCGAATGTGGCACGTGCGTGATCGGGGAGAGAAAAGAGCAACTGAAGAATCAGCGGAGACACGGAAGAATGGAATCGAAGGGGAGATATTATTTGGTTTGTCACGAAGTCAGGCAGTATTACATTCATAGATCTATGGTAATTGTTGGCGTATCAAAGAAAAGGAATTAGAAGTGGTAGATCAAGTGAGCACGCCAGTCCGTCATTTGTTTTACGGAATTCTAATAAATGAGATGTCATCAGATCACATGAGTGTATCGTACACCTTGATGGGGGCCGCATATACGGCCGGGCGGACGAAGGCAGAAGGACGATGGCTCGCCACGGAAACAACCGGCGTTGGCCTGCAAGTGGCGCAGTGGTTGAGCGACAGGGCTATGAATTTGGAGACCCGGGTTCGATTCCCAACCTCATGGGCTGGATCCGCGTGACTTGAGGGTGGTGGTAGGATGTGGAGTTGTTGTTGGAGGGCAGCTGGACGGACTCCCGCTTCAACTGCTCGATCGCCCGCGTCTTCTCGATCAGCTCCTGGACCAACGAGGTTGAGAAAGTAAGCATCTGATTTTACTGCGACGTACCCGCACAAATGTACCTAACAATAAGTTAAACCGAGGAAACTTTATCTAACAAAAAGAAAACCAAGCGACCATGGAACTGATTTTCTGAGGAATCACGTGACAATGAGCTTGTGGAATTTCTAAACCCGATTACGGATGATTCAGAGCACAGATTCCCAAGACAATACCTGGCTGAGGATGCGATTCTGCTGCTCGAGTACCTCGACGCGTCCCTCGGAGGAGGGCGAGGCCGACTTGGAGGAACCCGCCGAGACGACCACTGCTGCAGGCGTGCTGCGGGACGACTGCAAGGAACAGATTGGAACTGCCGAAAAACCAAGCCGGCTCTAATTTCCCTCGAATCCTACCGCGTTGTCACTGAGCAAATAAATAGTTTCATTGTGCTAGAAGTCCCTGCGGCTATCTTTTGGTCCCTGGTGAATAAGAATGCATAGTTTCAGAGTTTCTTGTTATTTCTCATCTGCTACTGACAAACCCCCAACTTGATGACCGTGAGAATGTCCCAACACCAGGAAGTCAATTCTCTATGAGGCGACGCCGTCGCCAAAAATGGGCTTAGAGGATTGATGATTCCATTGCTTGCTGCTCCCTTGTTGCACACTGCTGCAACAGGACATCGAGGAAAAACGTTGCAGAGAATACCCCTTTTCGACCTCCGGGAAAAAAACGTGACATATCAGGCCTCGTGCTTTGAAATGACAGTTCGTCTTTCGCATTAGATGAAACACCCTATTCTCTACAACTTTCATTCCATACACAAAATCACAAAACAATCACAGAAATACGATCATTCTGCATCACCTCTTACGTCCTTCTTTTAATTTTTTAAATGGCATTCAGGATGAATGAAATGTCTCCAGCTAAAAGGTGATCCTTACGAGGTTGGCGTGGGTGGGGAATCCCTTCTCCGAGCTCTCCATGAGCGCCGTCGCCTTCCGATTCAACTTTGTCACATGGGCACGCAGGAAGTTGAGGCGCTGTTCCGGCACCGAAGGATCCTGGAATAATATTTATTTTATTTGTTTTCATAATATTACTATTATTATGCTTATAATATAAATTGTCTCGTTCTTGTGCCTCGATCCCTAATTCTGCCCCTTTCATCTCGCCTTTCCATTCGAGTATGCATCACCACGCAAAAACATCCAGTAACGGAGTCAGAGGGGGGCTTCCCGTAGATGTTCGTGATAATGAGTGCTCCGAATGGGGATTCACTCCTCGATTTGGAGCAACCTTTCTAAGAACTAATCCGCCGAGATTGCACGGCGGTGACTCCTTGGTATTGGAGTGGTACAAAGTGATGCCAAGGACGATGGAGAAAAGGAAGGCGGATGTTGTCCATCGATAACTACTATGATTGTCCACGTCGAAGAGGGATGGAGAGGCTGTTGCTAATTTTGGATGCGTCAACGGACCTCGATCCTCCTCTCTAAGATGACTACTTTTATCGGAGGAGCGCCCCCAATTCATTCATGCAGAAGGCGGGGGCGACGGCTTCGAACTCACGTAACACTTTTGAGGGTCGCCAATGACATCAGTATCAAGGGAACATCAAATGTTACTTCTATATCTATTTAAAGTTAGAAGAACTTCTTTCCGTTCTTAGTGAATTTGCTGATATTGTGCCGCACCATAGGAATTCTAAAAGACTTGTGTCAGTTGGCAGACAGTTCTGTTTGTATCTTTGATGAGAAATGGAATCAGAGGCTGAAATTTTGCATGCCACCTGGCCATGGATTTCAACGAAGAAATCTTAAAAATCATCCATAGGTTCCTTGTTAGAGTTCAGATATGGGAGGCGGAAGTTTCGTAAGCGGAACGGGAAATTAGAATTCCTGTGGTGCGGCACAATAGATAGAGGTGCATTTTCACATGACGCGCCGTGCACCAGTACCTAGAAACGCGTGCAGACTAAATCGTCTACCACCAAGAAAGGATGCTCGCAGTTAATATATATATAAAGGCCTAACGAGAAAGTGACGCAGTTTAAGGTTATGCTAAGATTAGAAGATTCCTCGAAGAGAGCACATACCAAAGCGACGACTCCCTTGTGCAGAAGGCGCTGTCGCTTCTCGATCGTCTCCAATCGGTCCTTGTACCAGTCGATGAGCTTGTGGGCCTTTTCCAGTCCGCGCTTGATGACTTCTTCTTCCTCGCCGTGGAGGCGTTCCAGCTTGGCCTGTAGAGTATATTTTAATATTATTCTTTTTTAGTTTATAACATTCCCCCACATTCCGTTTTCGAGTGTATGTGCACATCAAACTAGGTCAAAAATGTCCAACCTTGTTGTAACTGCCTCATTCTGATGTGTTTGCCCAGCAACTCGAATCGCCTATGTAAGCAAAAGGTCGGGTAACATTCTCATCAGACAGCGCCCCAAGACCTTCTCTCCCTTGGCATTCTCCCCGAAGTTCGCCGTCCACCCCCTCGACAATCTCGGGTGGAGACCAACAGGACTGTCTTCATCCCTGCCGACTCTTACCTCTCCCTGGGAAGAGATAAAATAGCCCGAAGAGGTCCCAGACGTCTAGCTTACCCCGCCGAAAGATTGTATTCGTATGATTTGAATTCAGTATCAATGCCACTATCATGTGGCTTATTTCCGTCGCGCTTTCATAGTTGTATCCTTTCCGCCAGCCTTCCTTTCTTTAGTCAACCTGCACAGGAACAACACTATTATGCCGTCATTTGGGTAGTGATCCAATGGAAGAGCACTGGAGGACGGGGGGGAGTCGGTCTCCATTTCAATTTCGGACTTCAAACTCGCCGACGTCTCGGCCCATAAGCATTCGTCAGCTCGATAAGAAACGGCCCGTGGATTCAGGACGACTCGACCAGGAAAGAATCAGGGTGGGAACGAATCGCAAGTAGAGAGAAGAGAGTACAGACCAGACATGATGTCACCGGTCCCTGTACCGAGATGTATGATATTCCTCCTCCCATTGATCCATTAATCGTGCTTCCTATGCATGATTTCACACTATAGCCAATGGGGGGCTGAATTAACCAGGAAGAAAGAGACGAGACCTACAGCATTCAATTGCATCCCTTCTTCTGCAGCGAAACAATGAGGAATGAAAGTGGAGACACGCATTCTTTTTTACGGAGATTTCCTCTCACACGATAACATTCCTTCATCAGCATTCGTTAATGACTTCATCGTCCAATCTCTCCAGGCCTCAGCTTCATCGGCTACAAAAGCTGCCCTCCCCCTCCTCGCCTCCTCCCTCCTCCCCTCCTACGCTCTCTCACCCCACCGTCCCTCCCCTACATAAGGCCTCTCCCGTGGGGAACTGCCTCATTTCTCTCGAGCCCTAGAATGCGCTCGTCCCACGCGGCCCTTGCCGTCTGCCTCCTGGCTACCGTAGTCTCGTCGATGGAGACGTGGGAGGGGGAGACGGAGGAGACCCTCGCTCCCTTCGACAACGCCGAGGACAAGGACGCCCTGCTGAGCCTCCTCGGCTACCGCGAAGACTCGATGGGCAAGAGGAGTCTCGCCCTCGGGCGTTACAATTTCCGGTACTGTTATAACATATTCAATCAGGGATTGTTAGGAGAAATAAATAGGGCGTAGTAAAAAGCGAAAAACCGCTTTTACCATTGATACAAGCGTCTGTTCTCGCAATGCCTTTTTGCCACCGGCGTGAACCTGTTACCCACCGCTTACTTTTTCGGCTCTAATAAATGAGCACCCTGGGAAATAGTTGGTGTTATCTTTGATATTTAATACTACAGGCCCGGAAAGCGTTCCCTTGCCCTCGGCCGCTCCCACTTCCGACCCGGCAAGAGGAGCTTGGCCCTCGAGACATTCGAACGACCCGCCAAGCGATCGCTCGCCCTGGGTCGCAACGGATTCCGACCCGGAAAACGTTCAGTCGATGTGAGTACTCGTTTTCTCGATTAACTGAACCCATCTTCCGGGGATAGAATATGGCAATCAAACTGATGGATGTTATTGCGGAATCTCATTGTCGACCAATCGTAGGCGGTATCATGTCGCTAGAAGGGGGATTGTAGGAAGTGGAGGAGGGGGAGGAGGCCTCCTCCTTTCTTCCAACAATACCATAGAAAAGGTCACCGACGTAACCATCGATTACTAGAAATGCCATGGGGCAATAACAACTTGTTCATCTTGCAGATCATGGGTCCCTACTGATAGTCAAGCAGTCTTCTCGTATCGTCTCCGCCGTATTTCCAAGATGCTCTAACTTATCATTCTTCGCTTGTGCCACATCCCCCCTCCCCTTCGAATACATCGTTTTCTCCACGAAGTCAGCGCGATAAAGGTCATGGACATGTTGCTTCTTCCCTTCCCCCTCGCAGTTTCATCGGGGAGGAAACATTTGTGACGGTCCAATTACTCCTTCGATGTATCGACTACGCCTTGGAGCAACGAAAAAGAGAGGGGATCTTGTCTATTTCAAATTTCCACTGTATTAGAAAACTGTCATCTTGCATCAAAGAACGGAGAAAAAGGGGTTTCAAATAATTTCGAATTCCCAGAAAGCAATTCACAGGTGGCTTCTCCACCACTACGTGGTCCACATTTTAGAAGTCCAATGTCGACAATATGGTGTCTAACTCCCAGTGTCTTATTCTGTACTCAGTAAGTTCTTGTGGTTCCCGACAATGCAACATACCACTCGTGGTGCGCTCTCGTCATCGATGGCCGCGCTCCTCCTCGCTCCTCCTCCTCCATCATTGTGCGGGGGCGAATGGGACAGAACCGAGTGACGCCACGACAGATTCTCCATCCCCGAGGAAGCTACAATAATACTTCTTTTTATTGTTTAGCTAACGTAATCAATGTTACACAATACCTACCACAATTTTGCTCTCCTACTCATTCTCCTTGATGTGAAAAAAGGGATTACTGTCGTTGATTACTACTCCTTAGGGAATCCGAAAATCAAGCTCCTAGTTCCTTTTTGGATGCATGCCGTTTTCTCAAACGTGCAATTTAGACCTTTGGTTGAAAAAAAACTTCCCCCACATGAGTGGGAGTTGATGAAAAAATATTGTTGTTATTGCGCAGTCAAATCGCAAAATTAGACGTTCTATTGAAAAAGATCAAGGCACATTTACGGTAAACTTCTTTGATGAACGGCCCCGTCACGATACATTCTGCAGCTACAAAGCGGCGCGAAAATCAGCCTTTTCGGGGAATTGGGGGGAGGAATGTGGCAGGGACTCGAGGCTTACCAAGGGAGCTGTACGAATTGGTCGACATCGGACGACTGCCACGTACACCAGATGAAGAACGGACTGCGCCTGATGGGAAGAGGTTAAACAGATTTAAACATTAGAGATAAGTTGTATTAAATTATAATAAAAGCTTGAACATCACTTAGTCTGCGACCAAGAGTCAGCAGTTTTCAAGGAAGAGAACTGTTCTTATGAAAAGCGAATCTAAAATCACCTGTCCCCAACAACTGATTCCGTGCGCGATTGTTCGATTCCTCCTTCTGTGAGCGCACTGTTGAGGGCTGCAAGGGAACGTTTAGTCTATGACTTGGATGTACTTCTGATAATGCAAGTGCAGATAAATGCACAATATGACGACAATTATTGTGTTCAGACAATGTTCGCGAGCCGTGAGGATTCACAAGTGTGCAGAGCGAGAGGTGAGTTGTGCAGGAAATGACTGTACAAGACGGTGGAGGGCCGGGCGAGCATCCAACCAATTCTTGGCCCGGCAATTAAATACTAAATCCGGTGTGATTGGTGGTCACGTGAAGGTGTTTTGTCGGGACGGGCACAAGGAGACTGTAGAGAAGAGGCCAATTAAAAGATGTAAAATTGTGCCTTTTTTGTAGAGATGGCAAGTACTACCCAAGGGAATTCTAAAATGCCAAGCCAGGGATTCAATGAGGTATTCATCACACACTCAATAAATATGACGGTAGGTGTGCTTTTTCGTAGGCGTAACAAGAAAGGAGGAGAATAAATCAGAAATATCAAAACAATGTGCTTTCTTATAGAAATAAAAATAGGCGGCATATGGAAATACCAGTCCAAATAACGCTGGCGGCGGGGGTGAATACAGTGTGTGATGTTGGACAGCCCTCATGGACACACTACGCAGGGCAACTATTTGCATACCTCGGCAGACAGGGAAAGGGAAGAGGAGGAGAGTACAAGGAGTCAGTTTACCTTCGACGGAGACTGTTCGGAAGGGGAGACAAAAAAAGGCGGGAACAGGTCCATTAGGGACACCCGTCCGGAAGGTCACCTGACTACAGTGCAGAGTGGAACGGAATGGATCCGAGGTATTGTCGGCGGAATAAACGTTCCGGACTCATCGCCCTGCGATCTCTTTCCACTGTGCTCTCGTTCTCTAACCGCAAGACAACGGGAGAACAGCGGTGAGAGATCGCAGGGCGATGAGCGTACAGTCCGGAACGTTTATTCCGTCGACAATAATCAAATCATACACCGTAGGGCCCTTTACCTAAAGCATTATAATGAATGACGATTGAAAAGGTATACGATAACGATGGTTTCCAAAAAAAGCCATTCTATCAGACCAAATTATGAGAGTGATTTGGATCATATACATCATCGGAAACCCGCAAGATCCATAAGGCCACCGGGAACCCATATTGGGGGGCCTGGCGAGAACCCATAAAATTGAGCCTGCGTGACATCAAGGTTATAGACCATCTCGAACTCATAGTCTAATGAGAAGCCATTCAATCGGCCTACGCGAATCCGTACTCCTCATCCTCCTCGTGAGTACAGATCAAAACAGAAGCCCACGGGCCCCCCTTTCCTTCATGCTCTTCCTTCAAGGGCGCCGCGATCTCGGATCGCGCCCTCAAGGAGAACAAATAGCAGCCCCTCCCATGCATCCACTATGATGAATCGGCTCATCCGATCCCAGCTTCCGATCGGGGATATTTTTGCGGTGTTTTCGCCGAAAACACCGCACATGGTTCCGCTTACGCCAGAAAGTACACGGAAAGTAGCGGCGCGAAATTATGGGGATGAAGGTGGATGGCAATTACGTGAAACCGCTCGCTACTCTTCGTCATGACTCGAGGCCAGTAGGTTGAGGGAGTAGAGGGATCGAGGAGGAATAAGAGAAAGAAGGGGCGACCCCCGGTCAACCAGCGAAAGTTCGAACCTATTTGCCCCCTACGGTCCTTGACTGCGAAGAGAGGAGGCAGATTGGCCTTCTCAAGGGGTAAGGGGAATCGAGGGAGAGAACCATTCCCCTCGCCCAGTCGAGAATCTGTTTTTGAAAGGAGCGGAGGAATGGGAAAAAAGGTCAATGTGAATCAGCATAATGTAGGGAGAAAAAGGAGGGGTATTGTCAGCGGAATGAACGTTACGAAGATTACGCGCAGTGTTGCAGTAAATAGATCAATGGCAATGAGCGCGTTCTCCGGAATGGGTTTTTTCCGCCGACAATACGAACAGGAACGGCCCTCCGTATAGCGTGCATCCACTCCGGGAGCTACTAACAGTGAAGGATTACTCAACAAGAACGATGCAGATCCCGGGCTAATCTCTCGCTGTCTGCAGTCTATGCGATCCCGGTACTCTCTAACTGAAGTAGAGGTCCCGGGGGCCGGTTCTGACAAGTGAATGTGAATGCATAATGCCCCATGGAGAAGAGGCTGTTTCACGGCTAATTTACCGCCCGGGCGAGCTTTATCAGAGTGGAGAAGAAGAATGGATAGGGAGTTCGAGGATGACATTGGAGGGGAGGAGAAACGGTTCGAAATCGAGCCCCTGCCTTGGGCAAACTGAGGGAGGAGTGAAGGATAGGGACAGTCGATCGGGGCGACGCTGATTCAGAACACGGAGAGTAACGTGGGAAATAAACGTTCCGGAGTATACGCCTCTCTACGGGCGATTAGGCACTGATCTACAGAAAACTTTCGGAATTTAGTAGGGACGATCAGCGTATTCTCCGGAACGGCAAATACGCCGAAAATATAAGGAGCGAGAGAAAGACTGGTTTATATCTACCTGCCCCTGTAAATCTAGAGGATGTGCCGTGGTAGGTCCCGGCCGATTCAAAACAGAACAATGCAATAAGGGTTGGGTTTCCCCCATGCGATCTATGAAGAGGATCCTGGGGTTGGGCATCACGCAAGAGAGAAGACGATACAGTGGAAGGGACAGGAAGATCGCTCGGGGAGAATTTTTGCAGAGAAGATCCATCTGAGTTTATTGTCGGGCACCACGAGCATTCTAATTCCCATGCCCGGGCAATACCAATGAAGGACTGCGCGCGCACTTAATCTACCAGCCCCGCTTCATTTCTGCGTTATTCAACTGGTCATGGAAATGTGTTCGAAGAGGTAAATCAATATGCATGCAATACGGCATTGGAAATTTCCGGTTTTAGAAATTAGAATAATCCGTCCCCCGAAAAAATAGGCCAATCCCTCGTAAAATAAAGGAGGCTAAAAGGTCATGGCGTAATGATGTGAGAGGGAAGACAACGAGGACGTGCACTCAATCCCTTCCCCCATAACATTTGGGCGTGCTTAATAATGGACCACTTAGCGGGGGGCCCGCAGGGGGAGAGTGAACGCCACCCCCGAAGTGAAGAGGGGAAGAGGAGGGGGGAATAACCTTCTTGCGCATGATGACTTGAGTGAAGTTCTCGTAGTCCGGTGGAGGAGGACGAGTCCGAGGGCCATTGGAGCTGCCCTGGAGAAGGAGGGACATGAGAGGGACATTCATAGATATTGTCGGGAACCAACGGGCTTCTATTATGGCAGTTCCAAACGCGTTCAATATAGCGTTATCTATTCTCTCTCAGTTGAAAATGGGGGAATTCTCTCGACGGTTTGAGACTATGAAGAGTGTTTCGCGAACTCATGACGGCTTTGAAACTGCCATAATATGTACATTCCCTCTGTCATGATTGTCAATCACCGATTGCCACTGGGTATTATATTTCGCCATGGGAAATGGTAGCCAGTGGGTTCTCGACAATATGCTTGAAGTGACACGTTTACGATGGGGTGTGTGTCAAGCACAGAGGGTGGGAGGGTGGCGTACATGGGAGGAGTGGGAGAGGGGCTGGGAGTCGGCGGACGAGGATCCCGTGGAGCCCTGGGGCGAAACCTGCTGACTGCTGCCAGTGGATCCGAGGCCGCGTCGAGGAGCATCCAGGGGACCGCCCACGAATCGCTCCTCGTACGTGTTCACTGCAAGATTATACTATCGATTATTTATAAATTATTATTTATTTGTCGACTTTATCGCAGCGTCGATTGTACGTGTGGAACGTGGACGGGATATTGTCGAAAACCACACGCAAACTAAATAGCGATAATACAGACTGCGCGCGCTTGATCAACCCCCCGGTGTGATCACGAACTATTTCGTCAAATTTTGAAGCAGTTTACAAAATCACGATTGCGGCTCTTGGGATTTCGACAATATTCAGCCAGTGTACAATTACAAGTATTGAACTGATTGACATACCTGCAGGATGACTCCCATACGCGGATCGTCGATCGAATCCTCCGACTCCCATAACTGGCGTATTGCCGCGACGGTTGTTGAAGGATCTGAAAGGGAAGGCGATGTCAGCGTGGTGTAGGAAACGTCGTCGCATAACTTCACTCGACGATGTTTACTACACCAGGGTAAAATAAGGACTCTCTACAAAAAGATGTTGACACGCATAAAATAATGTTCTCGTGCCTTTGCAATTTCTCGTTTCGAGAGCGACCCTTTTGCCAGCCGAAACTTGGCGCTAATAACGATTCCACGGCGGATTTTTTCAAATCTTTCGTTGACCTTCATGACCAAGTAGCGTGCAATATTTCAGCCCCAGATTCTTTTTCATCCCAAAGATACAAAGAGAAAAGGCTGATAATTGGTACAAGTCAGGGGGTTGCGAAGTTGCAAAGGTTGGGGGATACGCGGAAATCACCAGGAGCGATTGAACATGAACATCGAACAGAGGAAGATGGCGCACCCCGAGGAGGGAGAAAGTGTTTATTGTGGAATTAGTGCAGGCGATCCCTGTTCTGGAGGAGGAGGAGGAAGGGATTAGAATGATTCCGAGAGAGAGAATGGCGCCTCCCGCGAGAAGATGATCCAATGTTTATGTAGTCGCCCCCGGGCGGAGTTCCCACTCTCTCCCCCTGACGGATGGATCAACGCGGGAGTTTAGAGGGGAGGGAGGGGGAGGAGGGGAGGAGAGAGGGGAGGGGGGATAGGGCTACTATCGCATTCCCCCCAAACATAACATATCGTTCTCACGGATAGCGACAGTTTCCGCGTGTGGCCCTCCTCTTCCTCTTCTCTCTGACATTTGGCGAGAGAGAATAAAACGGCCCCCGTAAACCTTGAGCTTTTACGGCGTCGACACAATTGCAAGAAACACACTCGACAATAAACAGGAAGGATCGCAACAGTTCAGTTTACGATCGGGGACTTATTATCTCGTATCCTTCTATTTTCTAGTACGAATGCTGCAATTGCGCGGACGTTCGCTAAATACCGCAAGATGAGAATATTGTCGAGCACCAAAACGCATCATTTTGGTGCTCGACAATATGGTTGATGAGGAGCTGGTTGTTCAGTCTCAATCAATGCTCTCCCCACTAATATCGAGGTGATCACAGAGGCATCCCCTACGATTAAGCGCATTGTGCGTGAGTGAATGGGGCGCAAAGAAGTAAGAGCATCTTCTTCTATGCATCGTGGCCAGGCTGGATGGAGTGGGAGCAGCAGCTTATGTTATAAGAGTACGTGGAGATACGCCGAGGACAATGGGATTGTAGATATTGTCGAGCACCACTGTAGACATAAAGCGGAAGTTTCACACACACAATACCATGGGAATTCTTCACGTTATGGTGCCCGACAATATGCAAAAATGAAAACTCTGCTTTCAGACGAATGTCTTGAGGAATTCAAAGCCTTTCCGAAGAAAGAAGGAATTAAGGGCTGTCAAATCAAAATAGTTCAGCAATAGCTTTTTAAACTCTCAAAAGGGAGGAACTCTCTCAAGTCTATCTAGTTATCGATAATAATCACTGACCCTCCGGTTCCGATTTGATTGATCCTTCCCTCGGAGTGGAATCGATGCAGATTGGAAGGGGCTTCTTTGACTGATCGTCGTTGCCTCAGCGACAGGCGAACGGCCGCGAGGAAACGATCGAAGTCGAGGAATCTGCAAAGGGGGCGTTTGATTAGTCCACTCTCGAATGCCCGATGAGATAAACGGAGTATGCAGAGGGAGGGGGCAACTTGGGGACATTGAAGAATTTCCAATGCAGAATTGTCGGCAGAATTAATAAAACAGCGGAGAAAGAGTCGGTTCTAATCCGGATATAAAACATCTTTCGGCCCTAAATTAAACGGGGTACAGATGGAACCATCCCCGTTTATGTTTCTCACAGTGCGAGACGGCAGCGGTTTTGCCGTTAACAGTCCAGCTAAACCGCTTCGAACGATGTTATAAAAGCCCCGCGACCTCGACGGCGGAAATCACGACACTAATAAGCGGCGCCTATTTCTTATCACAGAGAGACCCGCGGGGCAGAGGGAGGAGAGAAGGATCCAAGGGCCGTGCATCGATCATCCCGACAAAGGAATAGAGGAGGGTGGGGTTCATTGAAGGATAACAAACTGTGACTGCGTATTTTTAGCCCTTTTTACCTCCTCAAATCAATCGATAAGAGCGTAGCTTAACCGCAGTGAATAAGGCGGAACGCAATATTGTGGGCCCTTTGTCTAATATAAAGTCTTTTATATGAGAGACACAACTTAAAACGAGAGACGCAGAGTTTGATTGCAATCTGCGTCTCTTGTTTACGCTATCACTCCTTTCCGAGAACAAAATTGTTTATTTGGCAGGGAGGTTTGATCACTCACCCGTTCTCGTTGGTGACGCGGGCTGCGCAGGCGAGGAAGTGGGGAGGGAGGTGGGGAGGAGGGTGAAGGGAGAACTCCGAGGAGAGCTGCAAAGGGTAATTGTTTTTAAAAAAATGTAAATAAATCCATTTTATCCGAATGTTTTTTCAGACAAAAATTCAGAAATTAACTGAAACTGGAATCTTTAGATAACATCAATAACAATCAGGTCACTGTTCTTACAAGATACGAAAAAAGACAGTCGTATGTGGACCCAATACTCAAGTGAATTGTCCACGAATAGTACAGTCAGCGCTCGGAAGGAGTGAAGGAGGGGAGAAGAGACGGCCCATGCGCGGGTGGTCGAGCACTGCTTGGCAAACTGCTTAGACAACGGATCGCGCGCGGGGCGGTCTACGGAAATAGTTGGAAGGCCTTTTGTCTCCCGTGACCCTCTACTCTCTCACTCCAGGAAGAGAGGCTATCGGTCTGTACTTCTCGGGGAATTATGCTAGAGGAGCCGCCAAGGATCAGGGACTAATGATGAGAACAAGCAGACACTCGCCACGTGCTACTCATTAGTGGACCGAGGAATAGAGTGGAGCGGGGAGCTTGCAAGAGGAGCTGGAGAAGTCCAGAAGGTGGACAAAGAAATACTGCCGAGATAATAAAGGCTGCGGAGAATACTCTATTTCGCACTAACAAGGGAAGTGCCCGGACACCCATTGGAACCTCGTATCGAGACTACGCGCATAAGAATCAGCTTGAAAAACTACGTCGATCTATGTCTTCAAAAGTTGCTAAATGGAATCTGACGAGCGGTGGCTATCAAACGTAGACGCGCATTTAGGCCCAGATGAGACAGTCTGGAAAGAACGGGCCAAAATGCGCGTCTACTTTTGATAGCAACCGCTCGTCAGATTCCATTTAGCAA
>JACMIG010000110.1:0-45835 GCA_014805385.1 Levipalatum texanum
TGCTCCAGTAGTTGAGGATGGCACGGCGTTCGAAACGGAGGAAGTCAGGGCATGGTGGAGGTCAAGGCATTCGCTGCGGAAGTGCTCCAGTAGTTGAGGATATCACGGCGTTCGATACGGAGGAAGTCAGGGCATGGTGGAGGTCAAGGCATTCGCTGTGGAAGTGCTCCAGTAGTTGAGGAGGGCACGGGGTTGGTGTCAAAATATCCTCCGAGGCGTTCCGGTACTACAACTGCATTGGGAGACATAATTATTGTTGCGACACTTTTTTTTGTTGGGAGACACTTTAAATTTGTTGGGAGACACCTATATTTTGTTGGGCCGTCTAAAATTGTGGGACCGAAGAGCCACCAAATATTTGAAAAGACAATACACACTCGTTAAAGCTCATATTCAGGCCTTTCGAAATTGTCAATGCGGGAGAGGCAAAAAGATGCCTAATTCATGCGCTGACTTTTCTCCTATAGAATCAGAAAGCGGTAAAAAGTATTTGCGTGCGTGCATGATGTTGATGTCTACGGGAGGGCTGGTTGTTCTCGTGTAAGTGTGGCCACTTCCCCCACCGGAAGCCGCGCAGCCATTACGCCCTATGCGATACCGGCCTCGACGATGCCGCAATTACCTTCCTGCGTGGGCCGATCGAGACTGACCCACCAGGACCTCCCAAGCCATCCCCCCACTCCTTTGATGAAGTGCACTTGGAATCAATGCTACAAGGGGTAAACAAAATTATTCTCCCGGAAAGTCACACGGATGGAGAGAGATCTGTCAGTCGGCTGTCAGTGGAGGGGGATGGAGGTGGACGAAGGCTTGCCATCCTCCCTGTCCTCAGGAAGTCGCCCACCCCGTGTTCAATAGTGCGGAAAGTATGCTCTCACGTCTCTAAGGACACCTCTCGATTGCGGGCGGCGACGCTTTCCCAAGCTTCTTCATTCTCCTCTTCTCCCTTTCCCGGTCTCCATTCTTTTTGGTCCCCTCACTTTTTCGTCCCATTTATTGTAATCGGGATCTGGTGTGCTTTTCCTGCATTTTCCCACCTTTTTGCCGTATCGCTGCCTTTCCGCTGCTCTTGACGCCCTGAGACGGGGAAAGGTTCATTCCGAGAAGGATTGTGCGTTTGATAGCTCGGAGCCTCTCGAAAGAGACACGGCCATTTCCCCATCAGAAATAGGGTAGTCTCATTCGAGGACGTGGCCTTCAAGGGCCATTTTCAATCATAGCCCGTCTGATGAGGAAGAGATGGACGTATGATCTCTTCCTTTAAATATTCCATTCATCTCACGTTCATAATATTTTGAGGATACCTGTTTACTAGTTTCCTGAAGTCCTCCATTGACAAGTGCTGATTGGCCCTCTTCGTCTGCCGCCTCCACTGGTCGGCGGTGTTTGTGGGGGTGTGGGGAGTGAATGGAGGAGTGACGAGAGATTGAGAGGTCTCCCTCCCTGGCCTCATCCATCCTCTCCTCCTCACAGTCATCTGCTCCCTCTGATTCCTCTTCTCCTTCTGTTCCAGTCTCCGTAACGAATAGGCTCTGGAGGGGGCGGGGCCTTCTCCTCCTCCTCCTTCTCCGATACTCGAGTATTCCCGTGGCTGGAGCCTTTCTCACGGACGGCACCTCCTCTGCTGAGTTGCAGGGGCCTCGGGAGCCATGACGTTCCTTGAGTTCATCAACAGGAACAGAGGCAACCGACGGGCCCTCCTCCTCATTGTCTACATCGCCCTCTTCCTCGACAACATGCTTCTCACAACAGTAGGTACGTCATCCTCCCTTCCATTCCCGCCCTGATTGTTTCACTTCCAGTGCCCATCGTCCCCGAGTATCTCCTACGGATGAACCATGCAAATTATACTGAAATATTACTCAATGACAAGATAAAGGTGAGATTGTAGTCAACGTTGTCTTCTTGTCTACGCGGTTCGCTTTGAGACAACCGCCGTTGAACGGGTGAAGCGAGATCTTGATGAAGGCTGGCGCACCGATCCAAACGGCGATTATCAAGATTTCGCTCCTGCGATATACACTGAGCAGGCGAATAAAGTAGCCAAAGCCAATCCGGGACTCCCGGATCTGGGAATATACGAAACAAAGGAAGAACGGCAACGGTAGCTTACCCTCCCATATTTTCAGCACGGAATGTTCAGGGTCAGCACTCCTCGGTCACAGCCTTCGTCTTCGAAGAACAAGACCAAGCAGCGGACGAGACCCAAAGATCAGCCGCCGAGGAAGGGCGAGAGCTCTGAGAGCGGAGAGAGGGAACTGACGGATGAAGAGAAGGCGATGAAACACAAGTAGATTCTACCCCGCCCATGAAAGAAACGGAGATTAAGGATAATTGCAAGTGAAAATGTCCAAGTTGGACTCATGTTCGGGTCAAAGGCACTTGTCCAAGTGATCACAAACCCTTTTATCGGCCCGTTGACGAACCGGTGAGCCAATCTCTGGATAACATTGAATGCAAATTTCAGGATTGGCTATACCATTCCAATGTTTGCTGGCTTTGGAATCATGTTCCTGTCGACACTTATGTTCGCCTTCGGAGGTTCGCTCCCGACACTGTGGTTAGCTCGAGCACTGCAAGGAGTTGGATCAGCATGTACATCCACCTCGGGTACCTCCACTTCCCTTCCCTCCCTCATCCTTCCTTCAGGCATGGGAATGCTGGCCCAGGCGTATCCGGACGACCTTGAGCGGGGTTCAGCAATGGGCATCGCCCTCGGAGGTAGATCACTCTACACTCCCCCTTCTCCAACCTGAGACTCTGCGTGCATATTTGCCCTGTCCTCGTTAGTCTCGCCGGGCGTTGGCGGGCCATCAGAATATTCACGCTCCCCCGACACGGATCTCTTTGTGACGCTCATCGGCCACTTGGAGATTCCCTCCTGCACACCCACACAAAGAAACCAAATAGCAGCCCTTCCGATTGGGGGAGTACGAAAGTGTTCAGGCCTGGCACTGGGAGTCCTGGTGGGACCCCCGTACGGAGGAGCCCTCTACGCGTTGACGGACAAGGCCCTTCCATTCGTCCTCCTCGCCCTCCTCGCCCTTGCCGATGGAAGTGCGTGATCACCTGATTCCCCCTAGTGTGAGGGAGACCAGTGGGAAAGGCCTTTCGACTCTTGACTCTCCCACGCCTCCCCCGCGTGTCTCCTTTCTCTGGTCGATCGAGGGCCCAGACTCGATGGGAGTTCTTTGCAGCCATGCAGTTCCTAGTGCTGCAGCCAAAGATTGACAGGGGAGAAGAGCAGGGGAGCAGTATGGGGCAGCTCGTCAGGGACCCCTACGTCATCGTCGCTGCTGGTAACGACAAACTCTTCTTTCCATTCAGACTCTCTTTGTGATAAGGTGACTACAGTTCCGTCGCGTTTGTATCATAAGCGTGCACAATGCCGTATTCGATAATGTAGTCATGCGAACCTTTTCCCACCCCGTGATCGAATGTCCCCGTAACAATCAGTCCCTTTCTCACGACTCCAATTGATTGAGCCCGCCCCTTGGATTCCTCAGACTCCAACAGTTACCGCCCGCCACAGGAATAGCTGAACAGCCCCCACTTTGGCATGGGCGAAAATGCAGGGGGAGGTCTCGGGCGCACTTTGCAATGGAGACAAAGAGCCTCTCAAGGGGGGAAGGGAAGGACCGTTCGTCACTGGCGAAGGAGACAGATAACTACGGGGGTAGAGGCCCATTTCCATCTCTCTGTCACAGACAGATCGACGGGCTGTAACTTATGGTGACGCGTAGAGGAGTAGGCCCCTTTTAGAGGCAACGAGGAACCACTGCATTCTTGAATGCACCCCCCGCTTACAATTGAGGGCCATAAATGTGGAAAATAGAATTCCAAACGTTCAAACATCTTCAGGAGCCATAACAATCGGAAACCTGGGAATCGCGATGCTGGAGCCTTCGCTTCCGCTGTGGATGATGGAGAGTTGGGGAGCGAAGTCCTTCGAGAGGGGAGCAGCCTTCCTCCCGGCCTCCATCTCCTACCTCATCGGCACCAACATCTTCGGGCCCCTCGCCCACAGAATGGGCCGGTGAGTGGGGAGGGAGGCCCCTCTCTCATCTCCTCTCAGCTGGCTATCGGCATTCATCGGTCTCGTCGTCATTGGATTCTGCCTCCTTGCCATTCCCTCTGCCAATTCCATCGGGGGTCTCATCATCCCGAACTTCTGCATGGGATTCTCCATTGGTACGCTCCTCCCCTTCTCTTCTGGAATTGCTTCAGGAATGATCGATGCCTCGATGTTCCCCCTGATGGGATGGTTGGTGGACCTCCGCCATGTCGGTGTCTACGGTTCTATATACGCCATAGCCGATGCCGCCTTCTGCTTCGCCTTTGCCCTTGGCCCCTTCTTGTCCGGCCCACTCGTTAAGGCAGTCGGATTCCCAACGTGGGACCTCCTTCCACCATTCCCCATCTCCTCGTCCCTTTCCAGGATGCTCTACATTATCGCCATCATCGTCCTCGCCTACTCTCCTCTTATGTTCCTTCTCAAGAACCCTCCAGCCAGAGGAGAACACGAGGTGATCTCCCTCCCTCCAATTTCCTCCATAAACACTCATCATTTCAGACCCTCCCGGTCAACGCCCAAGCTCCACTCGATGAGCGGTACGAGAAGATTGAAGGGTCGGAAATTATTCGTTCCGATGGATATCAATACGACTACTAGAGATCATCCATTCCCCGCATTCAATAGAATATCTCTCCTTTCTATCGTATGGAGCTTTTTCGTTGAATGAATTGGTGCCACTCCGAGTCTCATTTCTCCTGTCCGGTTCCTTCCTTCTTTCTCTCAATCTCTTTCCTCTTCTCG
Organism: Levipalatum texanum; assembly: GCA_014805385.1. NCBI lineage: Eukaryota > Metazoa > Nematoda > Chromadorea > Rhabditida > Diplogasteridae > Levipalatum > Levipalatum texanum. The sequence goes on from JACMIG010000110.1 coordinate 4,817, forward strand.
AGTCTCCGTCTCAAAGAAACAGTCTTTATAATATTCATGCATTCCCTTAGGACGCCAACTAGATCCATTGCGGAGGCCAAACATACAATGGTTGACGCACTTTATTGCATGACTCTATATTCCATAGCTTTGAGATATAAATACCCGTTGTAGTGTGATATACAACTAACGCTTATGTTAAGTATGTAATTTGAAGACGATGTTAAAGACGTCGAAATATTCAGGTTACTTCTTGAACGGAGATTGTGAGTTCTTGGCGTTTGGCTGGAGGGCGTGGGGAGGGAGTTCGAGAACGGCCACCAATGGCTTGTTGAGAGTTCTGAGTCCCCACCCGCTGTTGGTGCACTAATCTGAAGTTGTCAAGAATAATGATTTGAGAGGTTGTGAGCAACCCCAGAAATGCAGACAGCCGCCGCTTGAAAGGAGTCGAGAAGAGAATGAGGAGCCACGGAGGGATCCCGGAGTAGATGTCGTTCATGCAGTAATAGATCAAGTAGAAGATCCGCGTTGGAACCTATGTAATCAGTGAAATATGATCAAATCAAGAATGGCTTACATTAGTGTTGATTACGAAACAATACACCGCGAATACGAAGGAAAATACCTGAGATGGTTTGTGGAGTCGTCCTTTCTGAATATCTTACCGCCATGAAACAGACAATAATGGAGATATAAAGCAGACGGTTCTCTTGCTTCTGCTTGTCTCTTGCTGTTGATCGAACTCGTGGATCATCCGATTGTTCTGTCTAAAGATCACCGAACTTAAATGCTTACCGTCTCCCTCACCATAGCATACTTCCTCCGAAAGACGAACAAGGCCAAGATATAATTAAAGAATATTATCCCGAGGAGTATTATTTGAAACAGGAAGGCAACTAGAAAGTACTGTTGCCGAAACGATGAACTTTCGAACTGCAATGTACTTGTCTCACCATCACATATCTTACGCTTACCTGAATGTACCATCCCTGGTTGTCCTTCTGCTGCCAGAAAAAAGTTGACAGAAAGAGTGCTGCTCCAAACAGCACCCCGGGAATTACTTGAAATGCCATGACCGCGTACACGACCTTCCCCGTCCACAGCTGAGCGAGGTCCCAGGCGGGCCTTGGGGGAGCCTTTACCTTAGAATACTTGACAGGATTCAGGACCGCGGAGGTTCTGTTGATAGCGAAGAGGAGAGCTGTGCATCCTTGGCTGAGGCGAGTGCCCCAGGCGAAGCAGAGGTACACCTGAAGAAAAGAGACAGGGCGTCAAGCACGGCGTAGAGCTTGCCTGTCCCGTGACAGGTGAAGATAGATAGTAGTCCAGGAACCATCCGCGAGCAGCGAAGATTCCCCCGATATAATTGTTGAGCATAGCAATGATATCGACGAATCCGCCGACCTGAAGATAGGGAGAGAGTAAAGGGGAATAAGTTACTATGTATATCCTGAAGAAGACGCTGTTCGTTCCGGCGGAGTCTTTTCCCGTGATGAGGACGATAATGACGAGAACATAGAGGGGAAGAGTGAGAACGATAAAGAGCATCGAAGAGATGCTCACAGCGATCTCCACGACGTCGAAGGCCGCCCCAAGGGCCATCCTCAAACAGACACCGACTTCAACACGAGAACTACACAGCACTGCTCTTCACTTCTATTGGTACCTTTGAATTCGAGGAAAGGCACGCGCCAAAGTTCGTCTGTTACGGACATCTACCATTTATCTTCGAAGTAAACAAGTCTTGGGCTCGATATTTTAACGCACTTCCGTTTTTTCAACCTTCATATTTACAACACTATAAAGTATCACTTACATTGGTCCTTCGTAAGGTTCGAGGAAGGAGTTCATCACTGGGAGTACTGTCGTCATATAGGCGCGATAAACATAGTTGGCATCACTGGCGGAAGTAATGGAGTTGCCTCTCCCCGGTATCCATACGCCAACGCTTCGAATACCCCATCACACCCTCTCCGATAACGACTTTATTCACATTGGACCCGAACCACGTTCTTGCCTAACGCCTCGAAGAGTTCAGTCCTTCTGAACGATAACCGCTAGGTTCAGGAATTCAAAGCACAACCCCTCGCCAAAGATTTGTAGGCTCTATATTTATAAATTTCGCAATTGATGTTGTCGAAGTTGAATGTGTGAACATGTTTGATTCGCTGATCGCAATTAGTGCCTACTTGCGTCACAGTTCACTTTCCCATGTCCTGGGCGAATGATGGCAGTTCTTGGATCGTATTCCCGTAGTGATAACACCCTAAAACCGCTGATGGTGACGATATCACTCATGTTTATAGGGGGGCCACTGGGTAATAAATCAATTACGACCATGTGAAAGTAATGAAAGCCCCGCCTCCGAGGAGCAGTGGCCGCTCTGTGGCCACTCTTCCCCCACTCACTGTGAGTGATACTGTTCCCTGTACATCCCCTCCGTGCACTCACTTCGTCACCACGACAAAGTTCCTCGAACTCTCTAACGTGTTGTCGGCGAGTATTTCAAGGATCTTCATTCGTTTCAGATCCAATCCTGCCAACGATGTCTCGTGTAGCCACCCAGGTTTCGACTGCGGTCAAGAAGATTCTCATGGTCCGCCCCACGCACTTCGAGGTCAGAATTAGCCCCCATTTACTACTGGGTTTAGCTTAATTTAATCCCAAGCGAGGAAATGTGTGAACTCAACGTCAGGTCAAGTATGCGATCAACCCCTGGATGGACCCCGTGTCGAAGCCCGTCAACAAGGCAGTGGCCATGCAGCAGTGGAACACCCTCAAGGATACCATCGAGGAGTGCGCAGGAGAAGTCCACGTCATGGAGAGCCAGGTATACGTTATTATAATCAGTTGATAGCATATTGGTTCCTAACTCGCAAATGTTCCCTTTGTGACTACAGTACTTTGCATTGAGGAATACCTCGTTTGGGAGTAGGTAGACCGCAGGTTCCATTGGTGCTGATCAGTTCGCGGCGCTCTCGAATGTTCTCGTTTCGTCACCAACTGCACCCGTTTCCCAAAGGAGAAAGTGTTGATGAGAAGAGATCTGTGCTGACCCGACAAAGAATGAACTCCCCTTCCCAATGATTCTCGAGCAGTTTCCCCGAGCACATGTGCACGTTTTATGGCCGTTTGAAATGCGATCGAAGGATATCCAAGGAGTTCGAGATCTATTGGGAAATTCAGTGGCAAATTTCGAAAGAAATTATTGTTGATGTGAAATGGGGCGGAGGAGGAGGAAACTGAGGAATTGCTTGCAGAATGCCCCCGACTGGCCGGATATCGTGTTCGCGGCGAACGCGGCCACTGTGAGGGGAGGGAAGGCGTATCTCGCCAACTTCCTCCACCCCGAGAGGCAAGGAGAGAGGGAGTACTACAAGAAGTGGTTCGAGGACAACGGATTCGTCACTTGCGGAAGGACGGACATCGCCTTCGAAGGTTGAGCTTGTCATTGTGATCGAAGAATAACTCGATGCTTGAGGTGCGGGAGACGCTCTCTGGGCTGGGAAAGACTGGAATCGTCTCTTCGTCGGTGTCGGCCCTCGCACTGACATTCGAGCACTTCCCGATCTATCTGCTCAATTGGACGACAAGTCGGGGTTCAAGGTCGTCGGATGCAAGCTCATCGACCCCAGGTACTGTCTCCCTCTCACCCCTTCCCCGTCTGCTGATATCCACGTGCCCGTACATTGCACCCACACGTGTCGCTGTGTCTATCGCTCCCTTTCATAAGATCATCCGGAATTGGGATATCATTATGAGAGATTATCGGAGATTTCTCTCCGTGTCATCTAATCACCGTTCAAACAAATGCCACCCCTTCTCGGGTGCACTCTTCCCTGATTAGAAGTGCCAGTGGACCTCAAACAATAGTTGTTGTAAAGTTGCCGTGTCAACGGAAATGTTCGTTGGCCTTTGACAGTAAGGAAATATTTCATCCGAACAAAGTTCTTCAGATTCTACCACATCGACGTGGCGTTCTGTCCCCTGGAGGAGCAGCTGGCCCTCTATTTCCCCGGCGCCTTCGACCCCGTCACCCAGCACAACATCAAGAACGAGGGAATCGAGCTCGTCCCGGTTCGTTTCTCGCCCCCTCTGTTCACTGCTTCGGCGTCGTAAATAACAAGACGAGCATTGTCCCTCTTCTTGTGTTAAAAGAGTTGAATTTAGCATCTTTTCGGAGGGAAGTCGTAAAAACCTAACGCATTTTGCAGATCACAGCGGAAGATGCCGGTTTCTTCGCGTGCAACGCCGTGGTCGTGGGGAAGAATGTCATCCTCAACAAAGGAACAACCACTATCGCCAAGACTATCGAGAAGGTAACCAATCCTACGAGCAGCCAATTTGTCTTCCATGCATGCCGGGAAATTTATTTCCGGGCGCGCTGGCGTTGTCCATGACAACGGCTCAAGATCCTCCAATATAATCCAAAGTGCCCAATGATTGAAAGAATATCTTCAGGTTGGATACCGCCCCATCTTCGTGGACATGTCCGAGTTCATCAAGGCCGGAGGCTCCTCCAAGTGCTGTACCCTCCAGATTGCCTAAACAACAGTATCCACTGCCATTCATGTCATCTTGCCCCAACGTGTTTAGTTCCTGCTACTTAGGTAATGATATAGATGCTAATATCCTATGTGACATTTTTCCCTTCTCCATGGTCTCCGAATAAAGCCGCAGCTTAAGACACTTGTGAGGGCGCTGTATTGAAAGTAGTTAGTCAAGGAATAGACAAATTCTGACATTCAGAGGCATATTCAATGTTGAATACAGCGAAGTTGTGCATCGCTTTTATATTCGAAGACACGATTAAACTCTAACATTCAGAAATTTTCTATGCAGTTTATTTCTCCCTTGGAATAACTACAGAAACTTTTGACTAAAGAATGCTATGAGCACTTCAACTTGTTTAATTGTGATGATAATGATGTAGATGCTAATACACAACGAGAAATGGGTCCCTTCTCCGATTAAAGCTGCAGCAAAAGACACGAGTGGTTGTGCTGGGAGGAGTGGGAGGGGTCGTCAATGGAGAAGCTGCGGGGATTCGAACGGCCGTCGGGGCGCTCCTCCGCCTCCATAACGAGCAGTAATAACAACACGCTGGTATATAAGGGGAAACAACGGAGACATGCAAAGTGAGCCTTCGACTTCCCTCCAAATGGGCTCTTCCGTGGCAGTGACGCTGCTTTTCTTCGCCGTTGCCTGCAGCGCCGTCCAGGTACTGAAAGGAGAGGCTGCATCTTCCACGTACCACTTCCCCTAGGCAGCCCTCAACTTTGTCGATCTTCCGACGTATCAATGCGAGGGCGGAATCAACTACGACAAGGCTCCTATCGTGGTAAGAGGAGGCAACAGATCTGTTATGGTAGTTCTAAAATGGACCGATGATTCGCAAAATTGTGGTTCTACTCTCCATTGCATCTTTCTTTCTAGGCAGAAGGATATATAGGAGCCGAGACGTAATCTTAAAAGGATTTCGAAATGCAACATTTTGAGCACCTATTCAAATTTTGGTTATACCAATCAACGTTTGCAGTTTTATTTCAACGCAACGTCAAGGTTCTGTCTTGCATTCCGCAAGGGCTGCCAGCCCCTTTCCATCAACTCGACTCAGTTCGCTACAATCGAAGAGTGCTTAACGAAGAGTTACACACGTTGGCTCCTTTCGGTACAGTTCGCATTTACATTCTTTGCAGCTGGAACCACCAAAGGTGTCACTGTCTATTGCGGTGGAAAATATGCCGGAAAGAAGCCACTCATCGTGAAATACGGAAAGACAGGATCGGTCTTGAAAACTGTTGTTGCATTGAGTATTGCATTTTCTAAGGCCCCTTACGTTCTCCAACGCTGCTATCCCGAGGAGCGACTGTGCCCGGAAGGATCTGGATGCATGGCCCCCCCAGCGAATGACCCTACTCAGGTCACCTGCTGCACCAATGAGTCCGGCCCATGTACGACTCAGATTTACATATTCTTCAATAATACCCCCCTTGCAGCCATGTTCAAGACAAAATTGGCGCGTTCCTTCTTGTAAGATGGAGGTGGAACAAAATTCGATACAATGAAATTGAATTCTCTTTTATTTTTCAGAAATAAATAAAAATTCAATTGTTGAATATTGTATTGTGGAAGTACGTGGTGGATGGGTGGAGGAGTTGTGGTGGTCTCCGGGAGTCGCCTCCCCTTCCTCGTCGTTTCCATCACTCGACTCCTTTTCCTTCCTGCGCACGCCTCATGCTCAATTCCATTGAGACTCAATTACAATAGGTAATTGTGCCTCTGAGGCAACAAAGCCAATTGGAGAGATAGGGTGGGCAGAGGGTGGAAGGGAACAAGGGGGAGGCAATCTCGACAGAGGACTCCGATTAGTCGAATACCCCCCGTCGTCACCCCTCGCTGCAGCCACTCCACCACAATGAACTTGAGGAGCCCCCGAGTCATCACCGCCCTTTTCCCCCGTGGAGTGCATCCCACACTCAGTTTACATTACCTACTCATTCCTCATGATAAATCGTGTGACGTTTGAATCTGTTTCTCTATTCAATTTCCGGGGCTTACTACTCCCTGCATGACAAGAGAGTCTCTGGATTATTTACTCATTTACCGCGCTTGTCTGTCCGCATGCGGGACATCTCGGGGAGGAGAAAAGGGGCCAGAAGGCACTCAGCCCTCACGCAACTCTCTCATTTACCTGAGCGCCACCGTTTAGGCGGCCTCAGACATACTCATTATTAATCATTCCCGTCCGGGGTCCCTTTCCGGCCCGTGGGTCAGTAGCCGCTCATCCGCTTCCTCCCTTCCCTACCCTCCTCCTATTGTTTGGATTCATAGCCCGCAGAGTCTTATTGAATGCGATATTAGTAATAATGGGTCCAAGAATTCAATAAAGGCCAAGAGCGCCTGGGGGCATATCGCGCCTTCTTCTGTTCCCGAATACAGGACTGCGAAGAATGAGGAGAGTCTCCACGCCTGTCCCCATCCGATAACAAAGGCGAGCCCAATGAGACTCCCTCTACAGTATCCCTCGGCCACTCTCAGCCATTTTGTTGATCTGCTTCCAATCACTGACAACCTCGTTGTCCCTCCAACTCTGCATACTTCTATTCAAAAACGCGGCAGCATTCAGAGCTCCAAACAGGATTAAGGGGTCGCGCGACTGTCCATATGTTGCTATGTGTTTGGATGTGCTTTCGCAGAAAGAGAATGGAGGTAGAAAAGACTAGCCCCCGTCCTTTTTGCTGCTGCCGTCTCCTCCGTCCCTCTGCGCACTACCGGCTGAGAAGGGAGCGAAAGCTGCCGACCCCTTCCCTTTCCCTATCACTTGTCCTTTCTCTCGTGTCCTTGATTAGCCTTCTGATGAGTACTGTGGGATGAGTTTGTCTGAGTCCACAATGGGAGTCCATTGAGTGGGGGACAACGAGGGGCGGGGGGCCTCTCTTCCCCCCCCACCGGGACTCAGATGTCCGAGCCTCTCGTTTAATGCAATTGCGTCTTTATGACTATTGTTCTGGGGTCCGGGGGTCTCCGTGTGGCCGTGAGCCAATGGCCCATCTTCCTTCCACCCGCCCACAGTAACAAAGGGATCCGCCGCCCGATTCAGTCCCTGCCACCCTCCGAACCCTCCTTCCTCCCTCCCTCTCCCTCCTTCTTTCACCCGCACCTTCACTGATCTGTCCTTCTCTCTGATTTCCATCTGGCCCTCTCCATCAAAGGCTGTCTTTGATTCCTTTGGTTACTCGAGGTAGCCGCTGCCCTTTTTGCCCTTCGCAGTCGGAGGAGGAGCATTGTTTTTTGCGAGTGCTGCCGTTAGAAAGGACGAAGTGTTGACCCGCGGGGTGAGTAGCATAAAGGGGAGGAGGAAGGACGAAGGGGAAAGTGCCACTGCGATCGCCCTCTCTCCCTCCGTGCGCATCTGGCGTCAAGTCATCGCCTGCCCTTTGTCCCCCTACGACAGACGCCAGAGGGAAGTCTCCCTCCGCCCCGATCTGCCTCTCCCGGAATTCCCCCATTTACTACCATTTACAGTGTGGGAATGCAGGAGGGCATCCCGAGCCCGTTCATTCCGAGATCCGGACAATACAGTATTCCGTAATCAGACTTCCTCCTTTGCGTTCTTGGTTTTTATGCATTACAATGGCCTAATTCATTGAATATGTCGCATCTGCGGAAGGAAGAAGATTCGTGCCCTCCTTGACTCTGCTAGCGCCTCTTCAGTTCCCTTCCTCCATTCTCATAACCCTTCTCCACTGTCTCCCTCGTCTCCTTCCTCCACCATGTCATAGTCGTTCCTCTGCTTCCCGGACACCTTCATTCTTTCATCGGCGACTCTTCAGTGTCTTTTGTGGCATATCTGGGTTGAGTGATCGGGAGGGTCGAGAAGTCTCCTTTCACGTTCCCCTCCTCTTCATTTTCGCCCCCCCCCCCCCACAATTCGACCACGCGATTATTTCGAGAGACCGCCTTTGAATCTGTATTGTGATCTTCGACGTTCCAAGGTTGCCTATTCAGTGGACGCGTGTCTCCCGCGTTCCCTTCCCCTTCCAATGGAACTGTTCAGGAACGTCCGATCGAGAGTCCATCGACACGCCGAGAGGGAGGACCGACGACAGTCTCAGGTGCGCCCCTCCCCCTGCCAGAGGACGAGTCGGGGACAAGGGAAGATGCTGTCAGGATTCATTACTCCTCCCTTTACTAGGACCCCTCTTATCCCCCTCTCGCACCCAAGAAAGCACAATGCAATCCCTCCTCCCCCCGCACTTCTTGTTCTCCTCTCGTCCTTATTCCTGCCCGAGATCAACTTGCGGGTCCTGATTCAATTATACGGTATGCATAAGACAGGGGGGTAGGTCTCGGGGATCTTCGTAGAATGGGAGGAATTGTGGGAGGGACAGGGAGGGGGGTCAGATTCGTCCTCCAAGGGGCATCGGATGACTCCTCCCCTCCGCTCTCGGCTGTCCAATTAGGGGGAAGGTGTCATAATGGCTCGTCGTCCCTTTGTCTCCTCTTCGGCTAACGAGGCTCCTCTCCTCCTTCTGATTCTGTCCCCAGAATAGGACGAAGACCTTTACGTGTCCCAATACTCTTCGTAATCCGCTTGCGAGGTATTCCCATTCTTTCCTCATATGGTTTCGTATCGGCGTCATGGATTCAGACTTCTCCTCTATTTGTTTCCCGAATGCCGCTGAATGACACTTTCGCGGGCCGCTCGAGTATTGTTAATTTGGAGTCCTGCCTTGACTGACATGGAACAGTGACTACTGCCGCTTTGGACTTACAATGAGCCTTCGAGGTACTTCACAGTAGACATCGACTCCCCTCAGTAGTAGTCAGATTGCCCTTTCCACTGTCTCAAATGGAGACACTGACTACTAATGTCAATTGCTCATTAGAGGTCAATGTCCCTTTCTGGCCAGGTCCAATGGATCATATTCGTGCTCTTTATTCCTACTCCTCCAAACATTACTGAAACATTCATGTAAATCGCATTTGGTGTTGTGTGTGAAGACGATGTCTCATTATTCGGTAGCCTTGTAAGGAGTCAAAGGTAGTCTCTCGTACTCTTCCCTTGGACTCGTTTGCTGCCATTGAAGGTGGAGAAGGAGTGGGCGAGTCGGCGGGGCAGTGGATCAGGGAGAGATTGGCCCTGTTGTTCCATTCTCTCCGCTGGCATCTGTTACACTTGCCTGCTAGGCATTCTCATTCTCCGGAACAATCCCTCCTCGTGCACAATGAGTGACTCCTCCGCCTTCCCGCCGCCACTTCCTCCCTGACCTCTGAACAGAGGGCGGCGATTCTGAAGAGTTGTTTGTCGCTTGAATGAAATGTAGGGGTTGGCATCTCTAGATACGCGTCGATAGCATACTCCGTACGTGGGAGACGAGGGGGTCAAGCGAGGAGAACGTGGTGGGGGCAGCGACAGTTGGTCACATCGAGCAGAGACACCCATTGTTTTACTCGCCCCCATTCCCTATCTGACCGGGGAGCCGCCTGGTTCCTCTGCCAAGCAACTCTCCGCCCTCCCTTCCCTCCCTCAGTTCCTCATCCCAAATCCACGGATATTATCTGCTCAATCTCCACGTGTTATCAAATGTTTATCTTATCATCGTTGCATCTCCTGACTACCCCGAGTATCGTCGTCCGAAGCTTCCGAGTCCTCCATCTGTGACCGATCCTCCAGTGATCCCCCCAAATGCCACCTATCGTACTTTGGGAGAAGGCTTCCTCTACAAATGACCTTATTGTTGGAAAGCATCCGTGGGTCCGAGGGGGGGCTGCCCTCTGAGTCCTCTTTGATATCTCCTCTTCTCTTCTCACCGCCCCGCACTAATCTCGCATTCCTCTCTTCACGTAGCCACTGGGCATTGTTCCCCTCCCCCCGCTCCCACACCGCAATAATGACCGATTATCTCAGCCCAAAGTTTCATCGTATCGGGCATGGGGACGGGAGTCGAATCCGTATTTTTAACCCCTCTTCAGTCCCTGCTGACATTGGAGTGTCGTCATCTGTACTTGTGCGTGTGAGACAATACTCGATAGTACATGGCTCATAGTCTTTCCCTCGAGAGCTCCTTCATTCTGTGCACGCCCCGTGGCCTCTCCTCCACCCCGCAATTCGGTTAGCCACAATTGCCGCGGGAGCTCTGTTATCAAACCAGCGGCGCGTTGACTCGAGGCCTCCCCGTGAAACAAAGTTGTAATTGAGATATGGGGGAGAGTTGTCTCCTTTATCTGCCCCCACGGTATACATGCCACTTTGACGGAGTCTTTGACTCCCCTCCAACTCCCTTCCCCCACATGGTCATCTCCTGTCTCATCGTCCATCAGCGATTCAGAATAATAGCCCTCCCTGCTGGCCGGGAGTGTGCGTGATAGAAGCTCTCAGGGGCCTTCTTCCCCCTAACACCTCGGTCGACTTTCGTGAGGTGGCCTCCATCCATTTGCCGTGTGTCCCTTCTTCCTGTCTATATTCATCGGGAGCTTCTCTTCATTCTGTCTTCCATTGACTACGGTACTCGACTCTCCGCCCTCTCTTCTTCTCCTCTCTTCAATGGGGTGGAGTCTTCGGTGCCTCCTCAGGTGTCCCTCCCTGGCCTCTCCTCCCTCCTGCCATTGTCGCTCATTCCACCTGTCCTCTCACTTCATCTACTTTGCGCGAATTTTGCGTGATGCCTAAACAGGGGTCCATTCTTGCTCCATTCAGCCATGGCCAGTCGACGAAAGGCCGCTCCCCTCAGACTGGAGTCCCCTTCAGCCCGTGATTCGGACGACGAGGAGCTACAGTATCCGATGACGTCATCGAGTCTGCTGGAGGAGTTGCTGGAAGAGGCGGCGTCGGAGAAGAAGCAGCAGGCTGCCGCAGAAAATGTCAGCCCCTTCCCCCATCCATAGACAGTCCTCCAATCATGGCCACCGATCCACAATATGCGTGGCGTTGTTTTCCGAGGCTTCTTCCTTCTTATCCTCCTCTTTCCCCCGATTCTCATATACACAATGCATTTCATTAGTGAAAATGAGCCATCCGCTATCCGCGAGACGTAAGACGGGGCAAATCGTTCGTTGACAGGCCTTTGATGCTGACTGAGCTCAGATTTGGCAGCCAGTGGCCCTTATCCCCAGACACGGACTGCGACGTAGTCAGCTTTTGTGAAGACCCTTCAATGGACAACTAACTAGGGGAAGGGATCGCGGGGGGAAGAATACCGAGGTGGAAAGGTAAGCTTGGCCTTTCAGGACCTGATCACATTCACTGGCAACACGTCCATGGCCTCACCGGCCGCCCCTTCCCCTCTGGACTTGGGCAAGAGCTCAGCGAGCAGTACAAGTGAACACACCAGGTACTCTCCCTCCTCCCTCTTCTTTGTCTCCTCTCCTTCATTATCCCGCCTTCCCTCGCCTGTCCATCACACGGAGCCTCTGCAAGTAGTAGAATAGCCCCCTTCCCTTTTCGCGCCACAATCTTCCTTGTCTTACTGAGTGTTCATTTACCGCGCATTCGTCTTGTGTCCTTCCCTTCTGCCATTAGCTCCCTGTCAATCGACGTCTTCCCACAAAGGACTATGACACATCAAGCCCATTCGTCCACATGATACAGTACCCTCTGTGGGGGCAGCGACAGTCCCCTTTGTCTCTGCCGATCAGAGGCTGCGCCCTTTCCCAATTCTCCCTGCTGTCCTCTCCCCGCTCTGTTGACAATCCCACGTTTCAGCTGCTCCCTCTGTTCTGATATCAGTCCTCTTCTGGAGTCTGTTGTCTGAGATACGAGGGCGGCACGGCCGAGTACTGGGAGAACAAGGCGATAATGGCCTTTCGCCCCTTTCCCCCGTGGACCTCTTATCGAGTTACGACAATGAGATTCCGTGTCACCTTTGCTGCCAACCTCGCCCCCGATTCCGAAAGAGTTCATTTATTATGGGCACATTATTTGGGACTCTTGAATCGGCGGACTCATTGCAATGTCTCCCTCTCACTTTTCTAGCAATTGCCCCTTTCCCTTCCAAGGCACGATACACAGGGGAAGTTGAGGTCGTACTTCCAGCGATTGTAGTTGAAATAGTGAGGGGGCAAAGCAGAGTCGGGGCTGGGGGAGACTCGGACACTTCAGCACGTCGACGTCATCCGCCAGTGGAGGCGTCGAGATACCCGACATCCTCGCCCAGACCCGCCACTCCTGCACTGTCCTCATCGAGGGATCCACTCTACGCGAGCTCCTCTCCCACAGCGGGTCCCACAAAGGCCAGGTTGAGCTGATTCGAGGAGTCATTCGGCAGGTACTGTACCCACTCCGGAAGGAGCGATTCTCTCGATTATGGGTCGGGAGAAAGCTAATGGGCCGAGGGGGAGAAAAGGTGTGAGGGGGGCATCTGGAGGGAGGAATGGGCGATGATTGTGCCGTGCCGTGACTCCATTAGAGGGCACTGCACCTGACTTACTAATGAATAAACACGATCATTAGAACCCACAACAATCTTCCCTCCCCCTCCTTCACCTGGTGTCCATTGCAGTTGAGCGCCCTCAAGGAACGACTCTCCACGGACGACAGGAAGGAAGAAGCCGCCAAGGAATTCAAGACCGAAGAACTCTCCGAGGACTCAAAGGTTCCCCCTCCCTTGTCTACCGTATCCCCCATGGACGTTGTCTCCCTTTGGGAGAATAGCGGTCTGTCATTGGACAAGCCTCTCTTTCATCCCTTGCTCGGGTCGGCTCTTATTCAGAAGTGACTCTTGTGTCTACGTCAATGGGAAGCTCTCGGAGATGAGAGCGAGTCCGTCTCCTATTAAAGGCCATTGTGGAGATGATGAATGATAGGAAAGAATCGCTGATGAGCCGTCTCAATTGGACCTGGGTACTGAGTAGAGTGACAGGGGGGAGTTGTTGTCAGTATAGACAGATGGCAACTCGTCCAGCACCGTAGCTTCTCCCAGGGTCACTTCCCTATACAGTCCCTCTCCCTCTTGACCAATCCTTCCTCTGCAGAACATGGCCTCCCCCACTGGCTTCGACGACCTCCTCATGAGGCAGCAGATCCTCATCCACCAGCAGAACCAACAGCGCCTCCTCGCATCCATGATCGCCCCCGGCTTCTTCGGATTCCCCGGTATCCCCATCCCCCTTCTCCTCAAATCATTTCCCTCCTTCAGCCAACTACGATTCCCTATCCGCCTCACACCTCCTGGGAGCTGCTGCCAACGCGGCTCCTCTCCTCAGTGGACTGACCAAAGAGAAGCTGGAGAAGCTGGCGGCTGAGCATCCTCTAAACCTATCTGCCAAGGTCCGCGAGGAGATGGCCAAGTCTGCAGGGAATGCTCTCGGCGTTGGTGAGGAGGCCACCCCGAAAGATTAATGAAGTCCTGGGAGCAGGCTCGTTCCTGAACCCTTCACCTTCGCCCGTTGCTCCGTCCCCCACTCCACTCAACAACAACTCTGCCTCTGCCAACAACCTCATGGGCCGCCTCCCCTTCCAGCTCAACGGATCCTTCTCTTCTGACGGTGTGTCCTTCCTCCCTCTCCTCCATTTCCTTTCCATTCCAGTCCATCTCCCCGCCTCGTCCCCCACCTCCTCGGGCAAATCGACGCCCGGTCCCACTGAGCTGCTCGTCCCCCAGCACAAGCTCACTGCCAAGAGCCCCAACCACATCAAGCGCCCCATGAATGCCTTCATGGTGTGGGCGAGGGACGAGAGAAGGAAGATCCTCAAGGCCTGTCCCGATATGCACAACAGCAACATCTCCAAGATCCTCGGTTCGTATTTCGTGTCCTGGTCGAGAATTGTAAGGCCCCGTGTGCTGCATTTGTTGCGCCCCTCAACTGACATTTAAGCCGGGTACAAAATGGGAGGAGAGACCCGTTTCTTCCAAATCCCCCACTTCAATCGGTAACAATAGTATACTGTAGGTTCCCGCTGGAAGTCGATGTCGAACACGGAGAAGCAGCCGTTCTACGAGGAACAGTCGAGATTGAGCAAGCTGCACATGGAACAGCACCCCGACTACAGATACAGGTGAGACCCCATCCACGGGCTTGATAACAGTGCCCTCTAGGCCTCGCCCCAAGAGGACCTGCCTTGTGGACGGCAAGAAGGTCCGCCTCAACGAGTACAAGACGATCATGAAGCAGAAGCAGGGATCTCCCTCCTCCATCGGCAAGGGATTGGGAGACTGGGAGATGGGCAGTGTAAGCCCTCCCACTCAGGTGCCATTCCTTGCATGAGCCAGCAGTTACGCATTACTCATTAAGGTGGACTTCACTTCTCTCTCGACGAATGCTCTGCTGGCCGACCTCACCCACCACCACCACCTGCTGCAGACTGCAGAGTAGTCCCCTTCCCCCTCCCCTCCAACGTGGTCTCGTCCGGTGACTCCCCCCTCTGATTCCGATTTCTCATTTCCCCTGACTCACAGTGTATATCACCCTTCCACAGCTTTATTCCTTAACGAATGTCATGTTCTCACTTTTGTCAACGTCGTTCGTCCCTGGTTGAACCGACTCTCAATGCTGCGTTATTGGAAACGCTGAGCGGCCCAGATTTATTTATTTATCTCGCATAATCCGATCTGAAACGAACTATCGACAGAGTATTTTTGATAAGTAACTCCACTATTGACTAGTCCAATGGGCTCTAATTAAGTCGGGATCTCATATCACGACTGCTTCCCTCCATTCCAGATCGACAATATTCGTGCACTATGATGATTTCCCTCGGTTATGCTCCAAATAGTATTCCGTAACAATTCTTCCCGAATGTATGAATTTCCTCTCTTTCCGCAGTATCTCATACTCCGTAATACAAAGCGCTCGCTATCAGGCTTTCTGCGATAAATGTATAACCATATTATCCGGGATGAAGACTATGGAGTACCGTAGCCAGCTGCCATCAATAATGCATTAGCCCCAGAATGTGAAGGCACTGTAGGGATAAGGGGAGAATGAGAGTGAGGAGGAGGCGAGGCAATATTATTCTGGCCATCTCAGGTGAGGAATTATTGAGGGGAGAAAGCACGAATAAGCTGTCGAATGAACGATTACCGGGAAGAGGGGGAAATGGGCCAATGTCTCGGGGTGGAGAATGGTCCCATCTGCCACCTCCACTTCCACTCATCGCATCGGAAGTCGCCTCTTCTCCCCGTGCGTCAGAGGGACTCCCTTCACCTTCCACGTTTATCTCAGTGACGTTACTTACAAGCGATTACAACTGCGGGAGGAGACGCAAGAATCTTCGTGGAATTCATGGAGTGCACAACGAAAATGATACATAGGTGGATATTCTTTGCGGAGCATAATTTCGATGACACATACTCGACTATTTCGGTGCAGGCGTCGCTACAGGGAATAGAATCAGAGAGGTTTGAAGTGAATTGGAGGGAACGAAACCGATTTCGATGGGGGGACAACACGGTAATACCAAATCTTTGTGAAAGAGGCGGCTTCTCGATTGGAGCACATTGTATAGCGAAAGGCAATTAGACCAGTGGAATAGTGGCGGTGGCGGGGGAAGCGGATAAGAAGTGAAGCTGAATTGCAGATAGTCGTTAAAGAAAAGTATCATGGAGATCTGAGCACCCAGAAACCATTTAGCACGTGGATCATTCGAAGAGGACATAAGAAGAAGCGGAGGCACCGAAAGGAAACGAAACATCGGCACGAATAGAAAAGAGGACGGAAGCGACTCTAAAAGTTATTATTCTTGGATCGGTCGCTCTAGCAGAGAAGGAATGAAAGGAGAACAGTGAGGGAGGCGACGAGGGAGGAGATGGAAGAGGAACCGGCGGTCTGGCTGGCCGACCGAGTCTTCTTCCAGCTCTCGAAGTCGTAAGGCTCCTCCGTCCAGTCGGGAATGCTAGGGAGTTCCTTGACAACGTGGATCTTGTAGCCCATGTTGTAGGTAGAGTAGGACTGCAAAGAACGACATAAACTGGGAGTAGAAGAGGTGCTCACATTGAAGTTGAGGGTGTCGGGAGTCTTCTCGTCGGGAGTGAAGGTGATGACTGCGGGCTCCTTGCCCTCCTCGCACTTGAGCATGAGAGTGTTGCGGAAGTCGATGAATGAATTGAAGGTCTCGGCGCGGGACTCGGAGCCGTCGGAGGACCAGACACAGAGGCGACCAGCGGTTACGGAGGGATCGGCACCAGCCACCACTGTCACTTGCTGAAAAACGTTTTTAGTTTCTGCCGACAAACCCTCCGGCAGAAAGTGTGGAAATTCCTAACAAGAAAGTTATTTTACTAATTCATTCCTCTTACATCTCGCTCGTCCCCGCTCAGCTTGTTGTATCCGCCGTAGGAATCGTCCGAGATGTAGAGAGGGTTGTAGAAGTCCGCAGTACTCTTGTCGTCTCCGCCCTCCACACTGCAACACAACACACCCTCTCATACATTCTCGTCTACGCGGCGCAAAAAGTGTGTGCAGCCAGCCCGGTTAGCTCAGTCGGTAGAGCACCAGACTCTTAATCTGGCTGTCGCGGGTTCGAGCCCCGCATCGGGCTTCACTTTTGCTTTTTCTTTGACTCTTTCACATAGCGTTTGCATTGCATATTTTGAGTGTGTAGACTCACAGGAAGGTGTAGGTGACTCCGCGACGGAGGTAGATGTCAGCTAGGTAGCCGTTCACATACCACACGTACTTCGGGGGACGCTGACGAGCGAGAGCCTTCAATTTCTCCCATTGTACAAGAGAGGGGTGGTAAAGCACCTGATATCCTTTCTTGCCACCGGGAAGTCCCAGTTGGAAAGTGAAAGTAGTCCTGTTGTCGGAGCCGAGCAGGGTGTTCTCCGGCCACTTCTCCACCTTCAGCTCGATTTCGTCGAACTGAAACGGTTTTTATCGATCTGAAAGATAGACGCTAAACTGACCCTCTTTTGGGGAGGGACGTAGGGCGGGAGGAGCTGGGAGATGTTGGAGACGGCAACGTGACCGAAGTCGACGCGGAACTTGTAGCAGTAGATCGCGAGCCAGTCGATGTGGTCGATATCGTATTCTTCGGGGAGGGTCAAGACCACGTCCTGTCCACCGCGGTAACGCTCGTTCATGGCAGAGATCCTGAAAAGATGTTTAATTGAAACCGACCAAATTCTCTTGTTTTCCATCAATAGCTCGGTTGTTGATGAACTCGTGTTGTTTTGTCGGTTCGAACAAACAAGTATGGCGCTAGCGCCTTCCCTACAAGGGACTCCCAGGTGCGAGTACCCTCTCCCATTCAAAGAGTGGAGGAGTCCCCACCATCGCACCTGGGTGCCCCATCCACCGACAAACACGCAAAGGACAGAGGGAGCCTCACAGTTCCTGCGTGTCTCTTCCTCGGATCGGAACCTTGACTCCGGCGTCGTGCTGCACGTTTGGGCCTCGGCCAACGAAGAAATAGCCATCTGAACGGAGATCTTGAGAAGAGGACGAGGGTCTCTCCCACCTGGCGCCTTGTCTCCTTCGAAGTGGAATCCGAAGACCTTGATGCTCCTCCTGTCCTGGATGAGGATGGGGCCAGATGCTACTGAGTAGCGTGATCCCTTCAGCTCAGCCGAGAGAAATTGAGGCTTCGGAATGGTCAGTCCACTCGGGATCGGCAGAGAGGAGAAGTTATGCTGTAATTAAGACATGATCAACAACTCCTTGATGAGCGATGCCTCGTATCGGAAGCAATAGAGGGAGAAGCTCTTGAAGTGGGAGATCTTCTGCTGGTTGGGTAGAAGGAGGACGACTCTCTCCTGGTTCTCGTATGCCCCGAGGGGAGTGATGCTGAAGAGACCCCTCTCCCTCCCCCTTGGCCCAGTCTCCATACCCGAATTCGTAAGTGGGAATCTTGAGTCCCTTGGTAGTGGGAGTCTCCTCTCGGTCGAGCCAGAAGTAGAGATCTGCAAAGGGCTCCCCTGTGTTTCCCCGTTGGCTTCCCGCTGTCGGGAGTGCATTGTAGTGCCCTTCCGCTGGGGAGTCCTTGAAGGAGTCTCTCCAATGAATGGTCCCTCCTACCGGGAAGCGCCCCCTTTCACCCCTCTCCGCCACCAATTAATAAGGGCCAATTGAGTGTGCACTGCCCCCCAAAGGACCCTTCCGCTACAAACCGTGAAACGTTCCACCGTGAGAGTGTCGGGTTCTTCAAAAGAGCGACTCCTACCTGGTACTCAAAAGGGAGGGAACAATCGATGATTCGGCTAACGAAACAACTACTGTCCCCCTTGGGGTCGAATCTAACAGGATTGGATCCACACGAGTGCACCTGTGAACGATAACTCTATGGGTAAAAAGAGATTGCATGCGCTTCCTGCGACATAGCGGTCCGCGTTTGATTATCTGTTAGAAAAGACCATGACGGTAGGATGCATACCAGGGGCGTTTCCATTGTAGGTGAAGTTGAGGACTTGGAGGGCGGTGTCGTTGATGACGTAGACCTTTCCAGAGATGTCGCCATCGGCGAGGTTGGGAAGATCTCCGAGGAAGGTACCGTACTCGGGGTCGTACGAGTTGATCGACGGAGAATCGTCGGCCAGAACCCCTGCAATGTTTTCTTCTCTCTACTTTATATCGAAGAATCACGGTATTCTGTTGGTCACCCATTATTGCATCATTTCGCATCTCATATCTTTCTCACACTCCCAAATGCCAAAATTTTAGAGAATTGCGCTAATCTTGAAAATGTTTTGATCACTAATTCCGATCATCTCTAAATGATTCATAGAGATGACCGTTTCCTTCTCAAAAATTCGTGACCAATCGCTTGATCGTTTCAACGAGCATAAAGATCGAGAGGTATAGATGTCCAAAGAGGTAAACAGGGTAAAGTAGGCAGTGGTAATTGACCAACCAGCTAGGGCCGCCGCCAGCAGCGAGAATATCCTCCACTCCATGGTTGTTGTACCAGTCCGAGGTGCTCGACTCCTTCTTCTCTGCAACCACAATGACTCTCCCATTAAACAATGCCACGAGGGCTAACGCGAGGCAATCAGGAGGTCATGGTAGAATAAGTTATCGAGTTTCACGAGCTGTATCCATTCAGGCCCCTTAGGGATCGGGTGGCAGGACCATGAGGGAGGGAAAGAGAGGAAGGGAGTCCTGTCGAGACAGACAGGCCAAGGGGGCAGCCGACAAGGCGGAGAAAGAGTTCGAGGGTGGAATGATAAGATAGCCGATGGAGTCAATTCGAGATTGGAGGGGGCGAACGCTGCTTTTGATCTGGGGCGCCTGACTGTTGACTAAGAGAGGGGGATGGGGTGTCAAGGGATCAAGGCCCCGCCCCTACTGCCGACAGGCCCCCCAACCACAATCTGCCCTTGGGCCGTAGATCTTCCATTACCACACAGGCCCATATTTATCAAATGAGGAAGAGAGCAGGGTGTCAGATGCGCGATGAAGAGTGGAAGAGGGTGATATCTCCTGTAGGGGGAGCCTCCCTCTCAGGGATCTGGCAGCCCCCAGGGGAGCGACGATCAGAGGAGGGAGAGCGATTGCATCTCACAAGCTATCGAGGCGGAACGAATGGGGATGAGCTCCCGGTGGGAAGAGCATGCAATTGTGGCTGCGCCCCCCAACTTGTGACCAGCTGACATGGAGACGCGGAGATCTCCCCATGGAGCGTATGGAGTCGCAAACGACTCCCTCATCGACTTATCACACAATCGCTCCCTCTTGACGCCCCCCTCTCGAAGAGATGCACACAGGAGGAGAGCAAAGAAGAAGCGATCGCAGCCTAATCAGCTCCCACGATACGAAGAGGGAGGAGGGGGCAGAGGGCGTTCCCCCCCTCCCCTTTGTCCCTCCCGAGTAAGACTCAATAAGGGATGGCCACCTGATCACACAACCCACGCGCACTTAGCTGCCTTTTGACGCGTAACCAAATTAATCCCCCCTCCGACTGGAGGGAACGGAAGGATCGCGCCCCGATTATCAGTGGAGGGCACCCTTTCCAGGGGGGAAGGGATCGGTTTTCAAACGAGGGCGCCGGCGACCAGGACGCATTAGCTGAGATGAAGGGAAGGGACAAGGATGACAGCGAGTACTAATGGACACACGGAAGCCAGGTAGGGATCGAGGACCTCCCCAAGGAGTCCTCCTCCGATCTCAATCCAAGAGATTCGCGTTCCTGAGGAGTGTCCCCTAGAAGAAGTCATCCGTTCGGTCACTTAGAAAAGGATCTGGTCGAATAAGGGAAAGGGGGCCAGAGTGGTCGGGGGATAGTCTCCTCTCGCCTGGAAACGATCACGCCTATTCACCATCCGACCCACTCCCCCGAGGGGAGGAAAACGACTGATGGAGGGCCAACTCCTCCTCCCATCTGTTGGGGGCCACGATAATCACGGGTGCCGAAGGACGAGAAACGGGCCTGTTTTGATACACTCTCCCACTACCCGCAATTGGGCACAATTAGTGGGAGTCTTCCCGGGGGAGGGAGAGGAAGGTGAGAGCAGACCACAGGGCTACTGTCTCCATTAGTACTGGACAATGAGAGCGAGAGCAGGACGGGGATAATTGTTTCGTGTACCCATAAATGCTGATCTGTATAGGGAGGGGCCAAGAGAAAGCTGCAAGAAACCGCCACTCCCCAGGACGGGAACCCCCAGGAGAATACCCGTTACGCAGTTGTAAAATGCGTTCCTGTCTCCCCTTCCCCCCAAGACACAGTTTCCAGTTCGGCCAAAAGTAAGGAGACGGAGAGGGAAGTGAAAGGGATAAGCGAGCTGGCTACTGTGGAAGAGTTCGTAATAGGATTGAGATGGTATGTGATAGAAAGGATTGGAGGGGCGAGGGTTGAGTGGAGTGACTCGGGGGGCGAGTGGAGGCTCCAGCTTAGAGGTCATCGGCCACTCCGAGGGAGGGAGGCCAATGAAGTGGCGCCGCCCCCCAACCACCACTACAGAAGGAGGACGGCCCCCTGGCATATGTGGCAGACGAGATTGGGATCATCTTCCCCCCTGCTTCTCCTTCTTCTCTTGTTGTTCCCCTCAGAAGAGGCAATCGGAGAGCACTCCATATGTGTGACTGGTTGAACAGAGTATCTGACAGAGAGAGTGAATGAGTGCCTGATCGCCCACTTTGGGTGGAGGGGGAGACACTCGGGAGGGGGATACGGTTGGCAGTCCTGAGATGGGAGGGGAGATAAGGGGCGGGAGGGGGGGCATGTAATCACGGATGAGCCCGTCCCTCCGACAGTAGCAGTAAATCAAAGGGCCGCCACCCTCTCAGATCAGGAAGATTATGCCCCCTGTGTTGGCAGAGGGAGGGACAAGGCGAGTGACCTTGCTGGCAGACTTATCGAGGGGCCGAGGATCATGGAAGGAGGAGGGAAGGGGACAATGAGAGCATCCATCACACGACTGGAGGAGAACCGTGGGATGAAACGGAGACCCCCAGTCGATGCTGTGTACCAGTGGCCACGCTCAGTGTCTTAATTCGGCATTGCAAGATACGGAGATGAGGGGGCCGATACGCAGATTAAGGGGAGCGTCGACGGCAGGAGGGCGAATTGTCGTGACAGGGGGGAAGAGGGCAGGAGCCTCTCCTCCCCCCTCACGCTCCCCTTCCTCCGATCGGTCCACGGGGCATAGACAAGTAGCCCGCCGGCTGGCAACTGCTAATGGAGATCACAATGGCGAACACGCTGTAGGGGGCCTCCCATTCACTCCCGGGGGCATCCCAGAATGGATAAGCTGTCGAGGCGAAGAAAGGGCAGCGCCCTCCTCCCCCAGGACCCCCCTCATTCATCACGACACGTAAAGAAGCAGTCTGTAGGGAACCGAGATGTTGGATGTTGCTGAGGATACAGCGAGGAATCGTGAGAAATGGAGCTATAGGGGAGGGGGAGATGAAGAAGGGAAGGGGTGCTGGACAGGTTACACGGGGGAGAGAAGAAGCTGCTTCTGCTGTCAATGACCGCGACAATTACGAGTGTGAGCCCACGCAGTATAATGCCCCCAAGCGATCCCCCAGGGGGAGAGGAAACGGTCAGTCAGGGAAGGAAGCAAAAAGATCATCTGCGCCTTTGGTTTCGTAACTTCGCTGAATGTGCGAGGGAAAGAACCGGATGATTCAGGAAGCACAGGGACGATTGAGACCACATTTAAATGAGAGAAGGAAACAACCGCCACTCCCCGCGCGCTTACCGTCTGGAGATACATGGCTAGGGGAGCATATGGCCTTGCACCCTGTAATGCAGGCCAATTAACTTTGAGAGGATGCATTGAGATAAAGTGCGCAGCCCCCGAGAGGAGATGACGATAGACCGACAAGGGGCCATTCCACACCGGATATTTATGAGTTGGCTGAGCTGATCAGACGTTTCTCGTTCTTTTGAATAACAGTTGGGGGAAGGGGCATGGTTGCTCTGTGCCGGCCAGATTGTATCTACTGCATTCCAATCGGGGGACAGGCTTCAGTCACGACGTCTCAGCTGCAGAGATTAGATGTCACTGCTGACCTTGGATTAGGCACAATCGTATGCAAAGGCCGAAACGGCGGTAGGCGGAGGCGGATGACAAGTAGCCTCCCCTTCCGAGACGCCATGCATATGGCTCCGTTCCCTTGAAGGAGCGGAGTTAAATCCATCACTGCCCAAGGGCAGATGGGCACAATGGGATGGCTGTGTTTCTGGATATACTAAGCAACGGGATCAAGTCGGGGATAAATCGAGTGGAAGGAGAAGAAGAAGGGCAGGATCTGGGCCAGTTGCAATGACCATGGCCAGTCAGAGAAGCGTGCAGAAGGATGACAAGAAAAGGGGGAGGAGAAGCCGGTAGGAGTCCCGCTATCGAGCTCACAAATCTGTCGGCCAGCTCCATGAGAGGAGAGGCCGAAAGAAAAAGAGAGAAAGGATCGCGCAAGGCCACAGATTTATCTGATGAGAAGCTGAGTCGTTGACATGAATTCAGCTGGGGAGGAGGAGGAGAGGAGGCAACTCCTCCGCGCCGCCGCTGAGTCATGACCTCATTGGTGCGTTTCGGACCATCGCTCCTCTATGCCAAATCTGCCCATTAACCTTGGTGATGAAGTGGTCAGAGACAGGGGAGGAAGGGGGACAAATTCGAAGAGGCTCCCTCGCTGCTTCCTGCACCTGCTCCTGATTCATGGTCCAGAGAGGTCCTCTCTAATGGGGGGAGCTTCTTCTCGTGTTGTCTCGATCTACGCGGGAGGCCGAACCGGAAGACAAAGTTGGCGGCGGCAGGGAAGTGTTTGTATGCACTGCGATATGATAGGTGGGAGTGTCAATGGAACGAAATGTGATCTGAGGCCCGGAGGGAACGGGGCGAGTGGATAAGGTGCCGGCCACTGGCCACTTCCAACCCGAGAGAGACGACACTTTTGGACGAGAGGAACGACAAATATCCCCCAGGCCGAATGGGAAAGACTCTTCCCATTCCCTGACACACAGGTCAGGTGGCATCCAATGACACCCTTATGCGGACCACGGCGAACTCAATGGACCGTGGGAGCGAGCGTACTCTCACAGAGGGGAAGGTTCAGCGACTTTGAAATAATGACAACTTTAGAGTATGAAATAAGTTAATTTATTAGGTGTATTGTGATGAAGCTAAAGCAATATTCACAGCATCGAGATCCACATTTCAGAAAGCTATGAAGTTCATAAATTATAAGGGCATGATGATTCTGACACAGCAGATCGAATACCCATAATTGTAACAATATTATACAAAATTGAAGAAGAGTGGGTTTTTCATGGAGTGTAGACGCATTCAGGAGTCTGAAATGCACAAGAGTACGAGGACATTGAGGCGGAGAACTTACGGCGATTCCACTGAGATCGGGCGGGATGACCATTTCGTTGTAAGGGAGGTAGATATGCGAGTAAGAAACTGTGTTAGGGATGGAAAAGACGCTCAGCCAGAATACATCGTTGATGTCCTGAAAGATTCGGGATCCGCCAATAGGGAGAAGGAGGAGTGAACCTTCTTCCCCGGAAGTCGTAGAGTGACACTCTCTCCATTGTAGTCACGGAGCGACTCGCAGTCGAAAGTCTTCGTGGCCCTGAAGTCGATGGTAAAGGGTGCCAGGGACGTCCGTTTACTTGTTGTAGATCGGGACGATGTTTCCACTTGTATTGGGCAGGATATCAGTGCCGATCATGAACCACAGCGCTAATCCTTCCGTCTTCAGCACCAGATTCGTGATTTCGATCGTCTTGTAGTCGTGCACCTAAAATTATGCTTTTCGTATTTTCCGATCCATTTCGTTATCACCTTGATGTGCCCAGAACTGATGTTGTAGAGTCCATTGGGAGTGAGTGGCCGCAGTTGAGTCATGGCAGGAACGGTGAAAGCAGGAGCATTGGGCAGGATGATGGAAGCGATCGTTTCCTGAAATAGAGGACGTAACAAGTAGGTACCGTTTCATACCTCCTTCTTGTGATCCCTGAGTGCCACCCAGTTGATCGATTTCACTTTCCTCCCAGGTGGCAGACGAATCAGAAGAGGCTGGAAGCCTGCGAACCAGTCGAGGGGTTTCATTGCCTGCGATGAAGATTTTGAAAGAGTCGATAAGATGGGAGAACAAATGGATCCTCGTTGGCGATGAGCGGCGGCCGCAGTTCGAATCCACGGGGGACGATCTTGTTGAAGAGAGACGTGGCAGTGGGAGGAAGGCCGTTGACCGGAACCGTCAGAGCGTTCCTGGAAGGATACGGTCGTGTTGAGCATACTACGGAAATCACATGTTGAAGGATTCGTTGATCTTCATGAGGGACTGGTCGTCTTCCACCTTCACGGCACTGCCCTGAAATACACAGTGAAATTGTACCATACGAACAACTGCTCTTGGAATCAACCAGCTCTCACCTTCTCTTACAATATTTTTGTGAAACTAAAAAATTAAATTTCATTTTTAGATTAAAGTAAAAAAACATTTTCATCTTTAGAACCGAAGAAATGAACTATGTCGTTTAAAATAAGCTCACGGCAACAACGTGCTTGACGTCGTCCCCACTGCCAGAAAGAGACGGTGGCAGCTCGTCCTTATCGATGTGCACTATTGCTGAATTCATTTTCGAGTTGGCTATTTTGTTCACATACCATCTCGTTTTACTCGCAGTCCGTTGCCGAATAGCGAGGAGTTGAACAGAGAAGCGGGTTGGATAATAGGTGAGAAGGCGGCTTTAGTTCCATGCCTGGCCTTCGCGGGGATTGACTGAAAATATTTTCTTACTGTAGAATACAGAACTTAGTTTGTAGAATTTTTCAAATTAATAATATAAAGTGTCAGACCTTGGCATCCTCCATGACGAAAACGTTGACGTCGATTGGATCTGGGCGAACATAGAATCCATTGGCGCTTGGGAATGAGTCGGCGACTTGGTCAAGTGTTGTGGACTCCGGACCGAGCCAGAATGTGACATTTTCTATAAATAATATTTTTAACCAAGTGCGTGATAAAAATCAAAAATCTACTGCTAAAACAGCCATTTCGCTCATTGGCGCAGTGCCAGCAATCCAATTCCGCGCACTAGATGCTAAATCGCGGACACTTGCAAGTATGAAGATAGAATTTCTATCTGTACCCTCCGAGCAAATATTGCATTCCTAAACACGAATGGTTTCTCGGAATATTACCGCTCAGTGATGACGGTTGGAAGTAGAACTTGGACACGATAAATCTCTCGTTGTCCACAGCCCACAACGCACCAGACGGTTTGCTTGCACGAGCATTTGGCCCCTCCTAAAATCCTTTCAATCGATATATTTTTCGTTTATTTGATTTTTTTTGTTTCTCGACTCACCGGGGCAGCGAGGCTTCCACAGTACTTTCCATAGTATGGCAGTTTGTCAGATGCATTGACGGGGGCGATGGCGGGACGAGCAGGACGATTCGCCCGGATCCACTCGATCAATCTGCTCACCTGAACACACACGTTGGAATGGAGCCTTTTTTGATTCCCTATAGCTATTTCGCTTTAGAAGATTCTATCTTTGGACCATCAAACTGCAACAGTTCCGGGATTTTCTTCAAAGAAAGCTCTCAGCTCCTTGGGAGGGAGATAAAAGGCAACAATGGTCATGGGTCATCTCACTTTCTCTTTCTGCGAGTCTTCCTTAGCGTCGTCTTTCACGAGTGATCTGAATGAATTGAATGAGAGGCCGGATAATAGTGGGTCAGCGGCCGATCGCTTTCATTCTCAGTAATCTTAGAAAGCGACCATAAAGCAATCTCGTTTTCGCGGTCGTTGATTGGAACGAATTGACGAGATTTGGAGGGGGGAAGGGAAGAACCGGCGGATTGCACTTTCGCCCTCTGGGAAGAGGCCAATGAATCAACAATGAAAGCGAATGACACAGAAGAGAGCAACATACTGTACTGCAGGAGCGAGGGCCTCGGCGTCGATTTCGCCCTCCTTCAGTGCCTTCTCGAGGAGGGAACGCTGGTCCTCTGGGAGACCCTCCAGGAGAGTCAGCGACTTCTGGACGTCCTTCGTCATGTGGGCCTGAAAACATGGAGTGCAAGAGTTGGATCCAGACCAACCTCTTGTTCCAACTCCTTCGTTCTGATCTCGTCCTGTTTCTTGATCTCCTCGAGTCGTTCCTGTCTTTGTTTCTCCTTCATGGACTCCTTGAAGGAGTGGTCGAGAGCGTTGGTGGCAGTGGAGAAGAGCTTCTCCATCAGAGAGGGCTCAGGTCTGCAGGGCAGGATGAGGTATGGCGATGGGGTAGTATACCTGGGTGCTGCTTGAACAGGGGCGTCGACGAGGTTGGCAGTCCCGAGTCCTGGATTTCGCCCCACCTTCGTCAGCACATTCGTCATGGCGTCTAGGAGGTTTCCTCCCTAGCAAATATTAGATTCTCAAAATATACACATGATTTCTACCTGTCCTCCACCAGCCGAGTTGCCGCCGAGAAGATTCTGAGCAATCTTGCTGAACGATTCCAAGGGAGATCCGTTTGCGAGCAGGCCTGGATTGTTTGCAAATTTGTTGACGAATCCTAGCTTTCTCACCTTCAAACGGGGAGCGCTGGCTAGCTCCTCCAGTGGACGAGCCGAGTAGATTGGAAGCCGCATTCTGGATGGCGTTGGTGTCGACTCCACCGAAGTCTCCACCTGCTCCCGTTCCGAGATTGGGGAAGTTTCCAAAGTTCGGCTGCGGCTGGAAGTTGCCTTGAGTCCCAGTTAGGATGTCAGTGATGTGTTGGGGGATGGCAGGGACTCCATGGGGGATGCCTTCAGCTAGAGACACTCCATGGGCCTGCGCTGCCTGTTGGAATCCCGTCTGAGGCATTCCCTGAGACTGGGAGAAGATCGAATTGACGATGTTGGAGGAACGATCGGAGAGGGAAGGGGCAGGGGCAGGGCCGATGCGAGTGAACTGAGGAGCGCCCAGGGCACGACCACCCGATCCCAGGGAGGAGAACTGCTTGGCCCCGTAAGATTGGAAGGACTGGGCAGAGTGGGCGATGGAGTCTCCTCCATCGAAGGTGTTTGCTCCGAGCTGTCGGGATGGAAGGGAAGGGCCGGACGCGGCCTTCTGGTACATCGTCGCAGACTTGTCCATATTTTGGAAGGCAACTCCCTGATGCAATTATGATAAAGCTTGAAAGTCACAGAAATACCTGGTGCTGCACTGCCTTGATGGCCCCGGGTGGGAGTCCCTGTCCAGGCGCGCGGGCATCGACCATGGCGAATTGCGGTTTAGACTTGGGTGCATGGTAGAGTGGAGGGTCGATGTCGACGGGGATCTTCTTCCGTGCGAACACTCGAGGGTCATCGGGTCGCCTGCAGTGTTCATCCCCCTCAAGGCTTATCCCCATTCCGTAATGCTCATCATCATCCCAAGGCCACATCGATATCCTCTGTTTACACGGGACGAACCTCGATCGCAGTTGCGGCCGGATCACCGAATAGGAAGGAGAGGGCGGACGGGTTTTCGGCCTGAACACATAGACTGCCCCCTCCTCAGTGCCCATGGCTTCGGACACAAAAAAAACGTGATCCTGAGGGGGCTGTTGCATACTACGAGAAGGCTCAGTGGATTAGGGGGATGAATGCAGGTGGTCGTGGATGGCAGTGACTCACGTTAAGTGGGGCTTAGCGAGGAGCTGGTTGACGGCGGCGGTGGAATAGGCCGGCACCGCCACTCCCGATTCCATCTGCCCCTCTCTCGAGAGGGAAGATGGCGAGTGGGGATGGTGTTCCTTGAAGAGAGGGTGCGATGGAGACTTCCGGATGCTCTCGCGAAGGACGAAGTCTTCGTCTTCATTCGCGGGGGCATAGGCATGGAGTCTCTTCTGGTACTCCGACCACGGGACGATGGCGGCAGGACGGAGGCCTTGGCCCACCACGATGTCCAGATTGCATACTGCAATTATTTATTATCACCTTATCAACTGTTATCAGTCCCTCCGATCAGTCCCAGTATCAGTGAACCGAACGGAGAAACAAAGTGAAAGTGACTCACGGGCGATTAGGAGAATTGCCGGGAGCGTCCGAAGCCGCGGGCGCATCATGCTACGAGTGCAGGGCTACAGCGGGGAAAGGAGGTCAGCAACGGTTCGGTCCATTGAGCCCTCGTCCCTCCCCCCTCTCCCCTCAGGGCACCTCCCCCTCTCTGCACCTCCTCGATTCAGGCCCTCCATCATCATAAGTGGGATAGACGGATGAGTGGCCCGCGCAGGGACCGGGTCCGCCCTCCCCCCGCTCAATCCCCAATATCCAATGGCTACGCTTACCTATTGTCATGGCGGCCCGTTCCCAGATGATTGAAGCAAATCTCTCTCTGAATGGCGCTGCCGAGTGTGGAAATGCAGCATCTGAAATTATATTGGTTGCATAATGAAATAAATCTGCTGCCAAAGTGACGACATTATTGTTGAACATGATGAATGATGATCAGCATACATTGCGCAATGTGAACACGTTTCTTTTTATGAACATTAAGTATTATTAATGTAATTAAAGTAAAAGCGTTTATAAACTCCATTTGTACGGTGGAGTGTCGCCGATTTGAACGGATAAAGAAACGCGCCAGCCTCCCTTGGCGCGCTTTATTCCCGGCTGGTTGTGTGCTGGCCTACAACGGTACAAATCTACGTGGCTTTCTGATGGGCTTGAAGGGCGTTGCAGTTACTTTTCTTTGCCTCATTGCGAATAAGCGATGCATCTGTTCATTACTTGTATAGTTCTCCACTGTTCGTTTATAGATAGGGCGGAGGGGCGAGAGTGCAGTTTGCGCCACGTGTCCCAGTGAGGGGAGGGCGAGAGCGGGGAGGGGTCACCCAGCAGCCGCCCCCTCTCCCCCCTGTCCACTACCTTCCCCCTCTCCTATCGTGGCCATCGATTGATCACTCTAAGACTGCAAACGGACGCCTGTTGCACTAAGCCCCTCTCCATCTCCCTCATCTTGACCCTGCCCTTCCAACTCCGTGCACTTGGAAAAGGCCACGTATTTTCGAATGGTTTGGCTTGATAAGCTGGAAAGTCGTTCGATTGGTGGTCTGACATTCTTCTCTCCAATCTCTTGGCTTCTCTTGTTTTGTCGCTCCCGCCGTTGCCATAGTGCCGTGCCTGTTACCAAAGAAACGATTTCAGGGTGATTGCTGGGCGAGAATGAATATCTTCCGCCTCACGGCCGATTGCTCCCATCTCCTGGCCATTGTCATTCTCTGCCTCAAGATATGGAAGAGTCGATCGTGCGAGGGTGAGTCCACCAAGAAACGGAGGAGAAGAAATGGACTCCCATCTGTTGCACTGCATTCAGCTATTCTACAACATTCGCACTGGATATATAAATAGTAGCCGCTAAATATTTATGGGGATTTATGAGGATGAAATTGTTTTATATAATAATATTGTTTTCCCTTCAGGAATCTCTGGGCGCTCCCAGATTCTGTTCCTGATGGTGTTCGTCACTCGATACCTCGACCTCTTCACTAGCTTCATCTCCCTCTACAACACCGCCATGAAGGTATGAAAAGGGAATGGAAAGAGGGAAGAAAACGCCCTGCAGCTCTTCTTCCTCGTCTCATCCATCGGCGTCGTCTATCTTATGTGGTTCAAGTTCAAGGCCACCTATGACAGGCGAGCCAAACCTCCCTCCCTTAGATATAGTGAATGGCCCTGCAGGAACAATGATGTCTTCCGCATCGAGTTCCTCGTCCTCCCCTGCGTCCTCCTCGCCCTTCTCATCAACCACGAATTCTCCGTCATGGAGGTTTGACATTTCACTTTAAAAAAGTTTTAATTCGCTCCACTTCAGATCTCGTGGACATTCTCGATCTACCTGGAGTCGGTGGCCATTATGCCCCAGCTCTTCATGCTGACGAAGACCGGAAACGCGGAGACGATCACGGCCCACTACCTCTTCGCCCTCGGATCCTACCGCGGACTCTACATCATCAACTGGGTCTACCGGTGAGCGAATTCATAGGTCTTCTTGGGTGTAATGAAATGGTGGATGAATAAAGACAGGTGATCAAATCTATCTGCAGTTACTACACGGAGAACTTCCTCGACCTCATTGCCATCATCGCTGGAATCGTGCAGACTGTGCTCTACGCCGACTTCTTCTATCTCTACGTCACCCGCGGTAGGGATGTACTCAACAAATTAAAATTGTGCACGCATATACGATAACAACATTGAAAAAAAATTCAGGAAATGTAATGACGGATTTCTCTTTTCAGTCATCCAGGCCCGCCGCAACTTCGAGATGCCAGCATAAGGATACCATCCGAGGTCATCCATTCCTTTCTTTCTACACTCTTTTCTATCTCTTTCTAAATAAAGTAGTAAAATTATTTCTTTTTCCCACCCCATAATCCAATATAAATTTCTTACTCTACTACTGTTGGCAACTATGATCGTTTTTAACTCTGCATAGATGGAGGAACTTCGAAAAGCACCCTTTCGCACCGGCTAACCACCGGAACCCTATCCCTTTTCTCCTAGAAAGTAGTTATTTGATTTTCGTTAATTTCATTTCCGATATTTTAATGGAACTCTCGAAAAGCACCCTTTCGCACCGGCTAATCACCGGAACCTTTTATCCGACTTCTTGGGAATATCAGACATCCTGATTCAATTTTACTGAGCTCGGCTACTCCAGTTCTCGTTCACCTTGGAACTCTCTTCTAGTGGTTTCTTCATTAATGTTATTTTGTTGTTCCAGTATTTATTTAGGATACGTCAAAGATCATCTATTCCCATAACTTGTCACATTTTGGCCCTGGGCGGTACAGAGCAAAACCAGATATAAGGATATCTATTTCTGATCAGATGAACATTATATATAATGTTATATAGTGTCTTCATATCGACCCGATTCTTTGGCTCTGTACATTCGACTGTTAAAATATTAATTTAAAGGCTGCATGCAAATCTTTTTATTCGTAATGGATTTGTGTTGCGCGGGGCGAAGAATACAAGTAGACTAGGAGTAAGTATCAGAGCCTCGCCTCGATCCCTTGGCGTTCCTTCTTCTCCGTCGTAATCGTTTTCCCTTCGAGTAGGCCCCTCGGTGGCAACATCTTCCTTCCCGTAGCAGACCTACTCGATTGTGTCCCCTCCTTCGCTATTCTTCGTCTCTCGAATAAACATTGTGCTGGCAGGGGATGCCAATTGCTCGCGTCTCCACTCCAACTCGGCCTCCCAAGGGAGACTCGCACTCTATCGCTTATCCATTTGAGGGCCGGGGGGAAGATTCACTTGACAGCCCGTGCAGTCTATCACGGAGGGATGGGGGAATGTATTTATCTCTGTTGATGGGGGAAGAACTGAAGGGAGAGGTGCTAGGGCTTGGCGAGGGAAACGGGCTTGCGGACGTTGACGACGAACTGGCCGGCGCGGTTGTTGTTGCCGGAGGGGCGGTAGAAGGCGACGACGGCCAGTTCCCCCTCCTGCGCCAGCGTATACTGCCTGAGAGGAGGGGATTGACCACCCCACCAGATGCACTTCGCTCCTAATTCAGTCTCACCCCCCGAAGTCACCCACAAATAGAAGGACGAGAGAGGCACCGATTTCTCAGGTCGAACAATCCCCATGGGAAGAGGAGGGTAGAAGACTGACTTCTTAGGTGGAGGAAGGGAATTGACATTCTCGTTGGAGTCGTTCTGGAGGGAGACTCGAGCAACACCGACGCCGATCTGAATGAGAGACGAGTGTAAGAGAAGTGGAGGTGAGGGGAGGGATGGGAAGGGATGAATACCTCCTCCGTGGCCTTCCAGATGACCTGCGTGAAGTAGTTGGTGCCACACTGCCATCCGGGCGTCTCGTACTCGTACTTCTCGTGTTCGGCGTACCTTCAGAGTGCCCCTTCTTCCCGTGGAGGGGACTCTCCAACCAGTGTTCGACGGCAGTCTCGGGGTCGATGGAGGGAGGGAAGAAAGTGATGTTCTCTCCCGTTCCAATGAGCTCACAGTAAGAGATGTGGGCCTGCAACCATTCTTCCAGTCCTCTTCCCTCGGGCCCTCCGTGAGTGCAATCCATTATGCTTAGAGGCTCTTCACTCACAAGATGAAGGGGGAATTGATGAATAGACACAGGGAAAATGCAGCCTCGAGACTCCAAGAAGAAAGTGTTCTGCCCCGACGTCTCCATGAGAGCAAACTGGGCTGTCTCCGTGAAAAAAAGAGTCCCGGAGTGTTCGGAAGAAAAGAGTTCATCCAATCGAATAGGGAAGAAGACGACAATTTGGATCGGGTGCAATCGTCCTGATTGCGTTGAGAGAAGGACACGTTTGAGATACGAATGGGCCCTCCTTCCGTCGTCCTCCACTAGAGACCCCCTCGAGGTGTTTGAAATGCAAAGTGATTCAATGACCTGCTTGGCGCATTTCTCTGCCCAGATCTGGGCCGATGCCGCCAGTTCGTCGTTCCATCGGAGAGGCGGCGAGCCGTGCTGAAAGGACAGCCATTCTCTCCCCTCCCTCCAATTAGCTTCCCCCTTTCAACAACTGAAGTAGCTATAGAATATCTGCAGCGATTGGCAGCCCCTGTCACCCGATACTTCGGCTAGAGAACAGGCACCGACTCCCTTCCCCTTCATCCCTCCAGAGGACGCCTCCCTCAGATAAATCCATGCAATTCTCGTTATTGTCTACGGTCGTCCATCATCGGAACGACAATGGGACCCGACTCATTTCCCGTGGGGATCGAGGATTCGCTCAAATTCGATCCAGCGACAGCTCAAAGTAGAATCTGTTGCTGTGGCCTCTAGTAGTGGCGAACGCACGGACGCCCCAATTTCATTATAGGCAGCAGTTGGCCACTGGGATGTCGCTTGCAGAGAAAAGAGCTTCCAGTTCAATTTGCCTGTCAGACTTTACGAGGACTGAGAAGGGGCCGCAATTGGGGGATGGAATCGGACGCCGAGGCCTCATGATTTAGACTTCCTCCATTGCAGTTGAAAGCAATTTGCGCCCGTAGGAGAACGCTGCCAATTGAGGAGGAGCCTCGTTTGGGTGGATTGTGAGCATAAGACTGCTCTCACGATTCCAGGGAACTCCGCCAAGAAGAAGCGAAAACATCTGGGGGGTGACTGGGGGGCACGTGTGAGAGATTTATTCTTCCTCCCCCAGGAACTCGGGCCATTTTGTCACTCAACCACGGACACACGAGAAAAGTAGTTGGGAAAGTTAGGAGGGATGGCAGCTGCTCCTCCGCCCACCAACCACAACACCAAACAGATTAAAACTCACGATAAGTCGACGAGTGTTGTGGGCCTTTATCAGGCCTTCGATGAAGAGTTCCTTGTCTTTCATGGAGACTCAGCAAGACGATCTCTAGGGGAGCTCCACTTCGGACATGAATTGGAGAGGTATGTCTGAGAGCGGCCGGGAGGGGAAGGAGAGAAGGTCGGACTGGGCCCGCCCTCTTCCTCCTCTCTCCCCCACCACCCTCCGCCCCTCTCAATTTAAATCCCATTCAGCATTCCTTTTAACTCCCCGGCAACTAAGTCTCTTCTTGCCTCATTAGCCCACTTCTCTGCTATTTGTAAGAGGAAGTAATGCCGGAGAGAAAGGCTTTTATCGAGCTATTAGCGGGGCGGCAGCGAGTGGGGAAGACTCTAACAATAAGCATACGGAGATGACGTTGAAAGGTAACGAGAAGGGAGCGAACGGAGCTGGGAGCTAATGGAGACGACGCCTCCTCGGAGAATGCATTACGAAGGCAGTCTAGTGACAAATGACAACACACGGGTCAGCAATCCTCAAAGGAAAACGCGGGAGCCTTGCAATTCGTGCAAGCTGAACGACTATAGATAGAAGAGTTGCCGTGCCATCATCCGATTCCTAGTCATAACAAGGAGAGAAGTCATCAAAGGGATTCAATAGGGTTAAGGGAGCAAGGGCTAATGAATGAGATGAATATGTCAGTTCTGGGAAGAACAGCTAATGAAATTGCAAGGGAGAACCAAAGCGTGAATAGCTTAAAGTCTGGGCAGAAGGCAGGTAAGGGCTCTGAATTAAAAGGGCTATAATCCATCTACTGTGTCTGTGTGACAGGGAGCGTGCTGTGATCTCAAGCGTGTGAGTGCAGTGAGTGCAGAGAAAAGCTATGACGAAGCTGCTCAAAGGCTACTGTAACCGAATTAGCGAGTAGGCATTATGGAGACTCTTGACCGGACGCGGGTCAATCTTCGAATGGAAGCACGATATCTGCGGTGCTCAGCGATAGAATAGAAAGCACTGGCCAAGTACACACCTTCAGACATAAGTTTAAGAAAAAAAACTAAAATGCCGAAAGGGTCCAAGACGTTTCACGCTCATATACTGAATGAAATAAGACTATAACAAATATTATGCAGGCGTCCTAACCTACCGTACTCATGGTGGATCTAATCGGACGAATATCGTAGTTGAAAGAACACGCAAGTAAATGGTAGACGCGCAATGCTGAAGGAACGAGTGTCAGTGTCAGGAGCAATTGGGAGCAGAAGCGTATCACGGGAGAACTCTAATATTAGAGAATATTATGTGTGTAAACTCTACGATCACCGATGAAAAGGTAAGCGGATAGTAGAAGGAGACAGGAGAAGAAGAAAGGATAAATGTTGCCTAAAATGCGGCGTTCGCCGAGGGCGAAGCAGAAGGCAGCGGGGGCTCAGAAGAGCTTGTGCTTCCTCTTCAGGTTGATCCTCTTCCACTCTGGCAGCTTGTAGAACTCGACGAAAGACATGTTGAAGATGCTCTCGAACTCGTCCCTGCCGAGGTGTCTCTCGAGGTGCTGCCTGTCCACGTCGTCCGGCATCTGAACACCACGTTATTGTTCCCGTACATTTCAACAGCTGTTGAACGATGCAAAGTATCAGAGCACCAATAAACAAACCTCCTTGTTGATAGTCTGCAGCTCGAGGAGCGTGTAGGTCTTCGCGGGCTTGCTCATGTCTGGGAGCGACGATCGCAGAGTGGAACGAACTTCGCCCGCTGGTCGCATTGGAGCCGATGCCCCTCCAGTCGTTGAGATGCCTGTGACACCAGCGAGAGAGTCTGAAGGAGG
This sequence comes from Levipalatum texanum, assembly GCA_014805385.1. NCBI lineage: Eukaryota > Metazoa > Nematoda > Chromadorea > Rhabditida > Diplogasteridae > Levipalatum > Levipalatum texanum. The sequence continues at coordinate 40,705 of JACMIG010000110.1, forward strand.
CCATTAGGGTACGAAGATGGGGGTGCCACTGACGCTCTGAGTAGTGGATGGAGAGCGTGTTGTCGAGGTCTCCGCTGCTCAGATTGTGGCCGTAGGCGTAGGCATTGGGGAGGGTGGCGGCCCTCATGGTGTTGGCCCTGCTCTCGGGGAGATGGAAACAGGGAAGAGTTGATCCCGCGTCCCTCGATCCGCCCTGCCAGATCACCCACGGCTTCGGACGATTCATGTGACGAGATGGAGCTGGAAGAAGGAATTGGGGAGGGAGGGCAGGGGAGGGACGAACAGGCATTGATTGCCGTGTCGTAGCGGAAACGAAGATGAGGCATCTTCTTGGCCGACGGAGTGCGCGACGCATTGCGAGGATCCCAATGGAGAGGGAGTCTGAAGAGTACTCGATGAACTGGAGGTTGAGAGGGAGGGTGAACCTCTGCTTGTTCTTGCTCTCCTCGATGTTCTGCTTGATGATGGCAGCGATGGATGAGTCCACCTCCAGCTGCTCCAGCTTCTCCACAGTCTTCTTGATCTTCTCCTCGTCCACCTACAAGCGAAGATTGGCCAAGGCCATACAAGGCCTTCATACCTTCTCCGAGTCCGAGAAGTCGTCGTCGGAGACGTCGTTCTCGATGGAAGAGGAGGAGAGTCTCCTCTTGAGCTCTTCAACTGCATAAGGATAAGGCGGTGCGGGGAAGTCGTCTCTCTCGATGGCAGGCATCGTCCCTGGCTCGGGCGCCTGTCCTGCTGGGTAGTGGGCCATCTCGATGGGCTCCTCGTTGTCCATGTGAGGGGACTTCGCCCGCGGAATCGACGTCTTCTCCAAATCTTCCGCTGAAATTGCAACATTCCCCCCTGTCCGAGGAGGGAGGGACTCACTTAGCCTCTGCATTCCCGTCTTGAGCATCGACATTCGAGACTTGCGAATCTTGATTGGCGCTGAATTTTCATGATTTATTGAGTGGCGATAAGACAGTTTACCCTGAGGAGTGTGGAACTGCGCCGGCTGGGGATTGTGGATGGGGACGGGATGCTTGAGAAAAGTCTCCTCCGCTTCCGGCATCAAGTACATGTACGTCTGATGCTGGCCGAACGTCACGTTGTACTTGGGCTCGTTGCGGTGGTGAGAGGTCGTGCCTCCCTTGGCCGACGGCTGCAAGGGAAACTATCCACGGTGAAAACGCCCCTCAAGGTTCGGAGTCCTTGACTTACCGCGATGTTCTCCGTTGTCCTGGCATGTTCACAAGAAGGATGCCAAATCTCATCTCCCTGCATGTACATCTCCTCCCCGTCTCCAAAGTGCTCTCCGCATCGAGAGCATCGAGCACAGGTTGGGTGGAACTTGTAGTTGCCCGCCTGAGTTATTCCTTTTTCTCATATAATTCGAGGTCACGTACCTGAAGAACCTTCCCTGCTATAAACTTGTGGCACTCTGAGCAGCGAACGCCGAAACGTTCGTTGAAGTCGCGCATGCACAGGGGCTTGCCCTCGTGCGACATATACCTGTAGGAGAAGGCCTTAGCCGCGGACATACGGGAGGAACGTACTCTCCATGGAGAACGGCGGCGCATTCCGTGCACTTGAAGCAGAATACGTGCCAGCTCTGCCCGAGGGCCAGCAGCACCTGCCCCGCGTGGAGTGGCTGCTCGCACGACGCGCACACTGAAGAGAATGCATTACTGATGGGCGAGTCCTACTAATCAGTCACCTCCTGCAATGGGAATCGTTGTTTGCTTCCTCCGCATGGCCGACTACTACTTTCTTATCAGCCCTTTCCCTTCCCCTCATGGCAAAGGGTCTCCAGTGTTCTCCCTTTGATAACATCGCGGGATTGCCTTCCATTCTCCATAGACTCTTCTCCGTCTCCCAATCCCCTCCCTCCACATCCATTCGGGAGTAATAGTGCGAGAGGGGGAGACGACTGCCCTTGGAAGGGGAGGAGAATTCCCGGCGACCACGAAAAAGTGCCCTATGGTTGGGGTGGCCGAAAATAAACATTGCCCTCGGGGCTCTCAACCAAATTGGATTGGAGGGAGCGGAAGGAGAAGAGGACGATACGGGAGGAGTCCATTCTGCACTCTGGGCAGTGATTGACAGGCGGAGGTGTCGATCCCGAGGGGAAGCATCGGGGGGTCAGCTGCCTCCTCCCTGCCCTACTTGTGGCAAACAACCGCCCCCCGACCCGAACTTCCTGTCCTCCTTCGAGACTGATGACAGAGGAAGAATGTTCACTCCTACTCCCCTCCCATTCCCAGCCATCCCCCCAAAGTACGCACATACGGGCCCCATTAGTTCAAGACATTACATTACACTGCCCTTTACAGGCCCTCAATATGTCCCCGCATTGACTAATCAGAAGCTTTCATCGAATGGAGTAATTGGCTTAATAGGGACGAGGGCAGCGCCGTGGCCACAGAATGGCAGTGGAGGCTGAATTGAATGGCCCCTGTGGACGGGACGCCTTAGACCCTCCATCCTTACACAGTGGGCGCAGGCTGCGAATACACAGCCGAGAGGTGCCAGCCTCTCCCCTTCCATTGATTCCTCTCCCGATTGAGGAAGCTGCGGATTCCTCCCCCCGCCTCTCCCAAGCAGGGAGTACAAACATGGAGAGGGACGACACGCATTGTCTAATGCTACTTCCACTCCCCCGGGCCGGAACACGAAACGACGCCACTCTATTGATTCTCTGGCTCCACTGCCACTGGACATGGGCCCCGGGGGGAGGCAGACATTGGTTGACGACTCCCATGTTGCATGAGGGAGAGGGCAAGGAGCAGTACAAAGAGACGGCGGCTAATGAAGCCACTCCCCAGATTCTACCACAGACCGCAGCCAGTTATCACTGAAGAAAGACAGCGGCTCCCTTCAAAGGAGGGCAGAAAACGACACATGATTTATGGTCTGGGTTTTGTATCTCATCTGAGCATGGAGTCAAGGGAAGGGAGAGTGGATGGGTACCTGTGGGGGATCCGAGTGGAGATCCGTGTCCATGACCAAGGTGCTCGTGTTGCTGAGGCTGCGCCCTCGACTGTCCATTGGTGGTGGAGGAGGTCTGGGCCTTGGTGGGGGAAGCGGCCGAGACGGAGAGGGCCTTCGTGGCCACGGTGTAGTCATCACTGCACAGGTAGGCCCCATCGGGAGTGGGGTAAAATCGTTGATCGGATAGCGGTCGGCTACACTCTGCAAGGAGACGTAATCATTCGTTCGCCATTCTTCTCCTCTCGATAACGATTTGCTTTTTGCTTGCATAAAACCCTCGGTCGGAGCATGACGGGGCCGTTGGATCAATCGCATCGGGATCACTCTCCTCTCCCCCATCCTCCAATTATCCCATAGAAGAGGCTACAAGAGCCACGTTTCCGAATGTTCTCGCTCTCGAGTCCCATAACGAGGTCCTCCAAACAATGAGTATCCGTCTCTCAGAGGGGGTCTGGCTATCGGGTGACAGCCGTGGGCGCTATCTGACAGCCATCCCCTCCTTCGCTGACCGTGGGGCATAATCCTTCCCTCCTCCCCCTATCCCTCCCACCTCTCCCCACCTCCGCTCCCTTTCGTTCCCACCACATCCCTTTGCAGGGGAGGCGCACTTTTCTGTAAGCCATTCAGGCGAGATTCTCTCTTTCCGCCTTGCGACAACCCGTGATAAGTACAGTGCGACTTTGTACCAGGGGGAACGTTTCTCTTTTTTTCTCTTATTCGTGGGTTCGCCATTCCATTTCGTGTGTCTCTCCACGGGGGGAGAATTCACAAGCTGTCACGTCACGCTACGAAATCGGGGGACTCTTGCTTTCTGGAAATATGTAATTTGTGGTAGCTAACACGCCGCATTACCACGGGGTGTTTTCGGCCAAAGTCCATTTCGATCTTGATTATTCTTGGATTCTCCCAGGGTAGCATAGATTGTTACCAGTAGCTCAGTAGTAGTACTATTAGGCGGGGAGGGAGAGGCAGGGAGAAGGCCAGGGAGCACTCCGTGATAATTGGTCTGGGATGGCTGCATGGTGGCGCCACGGCGAACGCGCATCAAACTGTGCCTCTGGATCCCTTGGGAACTCATTCTGGTCTCGTAGTAGTCCTCGTGATAAATCTCGAAGTAAATTGCTCCTCGAAATCACATTCATTAGCTCATTACAATCTCGTGATAAATTTAGTGGTAATTCATTCGCTGACATCCTCCTGATTCCTCCTATAGTGATTTACTCGTAGTAATCCTCGTGATAGTTCTCCTGGTATTTAGCTCGTGATAACTCTCGTAGTAACCTTCGTACTAACTCTCATAGTAATTATCCGGAGATCAACCTTGTGAGGAACTTCCCTCCCCCTCTCTGCCGCCTCCTTTCACTCTCTATCTGTCGTCACCCCCTTGGAGATCGCTTCCCTCTAGTGAATGGAGTCACGCGATTCGCACTCTCACCGGAGCTCTCCTTTATGCGCCAGGCTCGAACTCCGGCAGATGCGAGCGAGGCTAGACGACGGAAAAACCATTGCAAGACCGCCCTAGGGAATTGAAGAGATAGATCAGTATGCAATTTTAGCCAGATATTGGATGAGGCATGTCGTCTTTATTCCATTTTCCTTTTAAAACGCTTCATTCTGGCACGTTGGCATTCTCTTCCCTCTCATCATATGACCTAATCTAGTGCTGGAAGAATTCAGCATTTGTGGAATCTCGCGATTCTTGTACCCTTTCAAGAAAGGGCGGTGACCACTGAGGGCACCGCTCATTCTTCAGTGATCATCTCTAGAAGCTTCCGGCACTTGCTGGGGGAGAGTCTGCTAGCACGGGAATGTTCTTTGACCCTTCTCGAGTCTCCTTTGTGTACAGCATCCCGTGACTTCTGCTCATGTAAACTATCGGAACGGGTCTAGCTCTCGAGTTCTCTCTAGGGGCCTCTGCTCTCTATGGGCTTATCGCGATTGGCGATCTTGGTGTCTCGGTAGCTAGTGCGAGGGGAGGAGGGAGGAGGGAGAAGGGAGAGGGGAGGGAGGAAGGAGGAGGGGAAGGGGAGGGCAGAGGGAGGGGGACCCCTGCCAATGTCCCCCGGGGGGGGGGGGGGGGGGGGGGGGGGGGGGGGGGGGGGGGGGGGGGGGGGGGGGGGGGGGGGGGGGGGGGGGGGGGGGGGGGGGGGGGGGGGGG
>JACMIG010000111.1:0-10611 GCA_014805385.1 Levipalatum texanum
CCCATCCTTCCTCCCCCTCCTCTCCTCCTCTCCCCTGCTCCTTTCTCACTTTCTGCGCATCTTATCGATCTCATCAGTGCTCACCTCTTAATCACCTCGTCAGCTGCACTCCTCTCTTTCCCCCATGAGTGGAGGGGCGTCGGTGAGCGCCGAGGCCTACGATGTCGGAGACCACGCCAAGATGCTCATGCTCCAGGCCGCTCAGGCACAGCGCAATGACGAGGTTTCCTGGGAGGAGGGAATTAGATGGTTCTAGTACTCCACCAGGTCCTCGAGCACATCCGCAACGGAGTCCCCGTCGACGCCTACGACGACGACCGCGTCACCGCTCTACAGGTTTAATTAATTCTTTGTTTTGAAGGCTAATTTAGAGCAACACCGGGGTCTTTCACTATTGCAGGGTACCCCAGGCTCTACAGAATGTTGCGTAAAATGCGGGGGTTTGGTAGAATGTGCACCTCTGGTTCCCGACAATGCTAGAAAATCAATTATTTTCACCCCCAAATTTAGATCGCTTCAGCCACGGGCAACGTGCAGCTGATCAATTTACTTCTTGCGCATGGAGCCAGCGTCGATTCGTGCAACCAGGTTAGTCGAGATTCGCGCAAATGAACAATTCCATTCTCTCCTCCTCGAGGTTGGCATGACGGCCTTCCACCAGGCCTGTCGAGAAGGTCACCTCAAAGCCATCGAGATTCTCCTCCAGCACGGAGCCAACACCAGCAAGGCAACGTCGGGATATTAATTTGCACAAAAAATCAATAAATCTTGATCTAGAAACCTCGGCGTGACGGCAATAACTCTCGCTGCGTACGCGGGACACAACGAAGTCGTGAAGAGACTCATCAATCTCCACGCCCAGGTTAGTCGGGGACGAAGGAAATCATAAATAAATAAAGATCAATAATTATTTTAGTAATCAATAAATGATGATAAATCAGACGACGGGCTGCGAGCGATACTCGCCGACGCCACTCATCGCTGCGGCCTTCCGACGCGAAAATAACGCAGTGGTCATTTCGCATCTCGTCAAGCTGTCAGCTATTTTATTTTACTGCTAAAAGAAGGAATATTGTCGGGAACCAAAAAGATGCAAATGCAACTCTTGATCTTCCGCTTTTCAAGTGCTATATTGAATTCCTAACCTTTGACATATTTATTTCGAGTTCCCGACAAAATAAAAAGCTCGGTACACTTCCCCTGCCTGTAAGGTGCACTCATGCACTCAAGAAGTGCACTTTACAGGCAGGGGAAGTTTACTACACCGAAATTTTCATGTGAATTGCCAATAATTGTCCTCGTGCAGGGGCAAGGCGAACGTGCACGAGACGGCGGAACGCCTGTGGCACCTTTCCCCTCTGACGTGCGCCGTCGTCTGCAACTCGTCCAAGAACATGGTGGCGTGTCTACTCGAAATGGGCGCCGATCCCCTGCAGAAGGCACTCAAGTACGATTAAATTCGGATCCGACAAATAAAATGATATTTGATAATATGAAGGTGGACCTCTCATGCTATATTATCTCTCTTTTTTTGTCTATAATTGAAGTGACATTGATTTTTGAACAAGATAAATGAGAAGACAATGAAATGTGCAGGGACCGCCACGCCGTCTGGCTGGCGAGCTACCAGAAGAGGAACGAGATCATCGAGCTCTTCAACGAGCACGCCCAGAAGAAAAGTAATCTACTTATCCCCACACTTACGGCGATTAGTAGACTAATTGACGGATGAGATCAAAATTGTTCAGACATCCAGCGAACGGAGCAGAAGGACATCCGGCAGCTTATAATCGAGGGAGACATGGAGAAGATTGAAAAGGTTAGGGCCCACTAATTTTTGTTGATATTGTCGGGATCCAAAGAGAGGAGAATTCGCATGGTTTTCAACACCCCGTTGAGCTCCGAGCTCTGTCCGATTATTATTGTCTTTTCAGGAGCGTACGTTTGCCACAGGGAATTGAAAACAGTTGGAATTAGATGTTGACGGGCTCTCGGCAATAAATAGACTTAAATTTTCAACTATAAATTAAATTTGGTTCTCGACAATTTTCTTCTTCTTAGGCGGTGCATCGTAACGAGACGTCTCCCGAAGGTGTGCCCCCCATCCTCTTCGCCACCCTCGTGGGAAGCGTCTCTGCCCTGAAGCACCTCCTCGCCCTCCACCAACCCGTCGACGCCGTCGAGTCCAAGATCGGCATCAACGCCCTCATGGTCGCCGCCCTGTTCAGGTGATGCATAATTCTAAAAAAAGAGTTTGAGGATATTGTCGGGAACCAGATTCCAGAAATTCACCAAATCCCTGTGATCGCCAGGGGATAGATAATGATCTACAAAGGATCGAGGGGTTGGGTCTCGACAATACAAATATTTCACGATTCCACCAATCAGCGCCGTTCTTCAGGGACAACGAGGCTGTCGATCTTCTCCTCGTCAACGACTCCAACCCCTCCATCACCAATTCCCTCATCCAGACTGCCTACGATCTCTTCTACGTCTCCACAGATGAGCCGGACGACTCCCTCCGCGCCTCGCTCTCCCTCTTCAACCCAAAGGGACGCTCCTTTCTCAAGCTCTCCGGCAACTCTTCCGCATTCAGCAAGCTTTTTACCGTCAAGCAGAAGGTTGGTAGATCAATGAAAAATTAATAAATAATTATTATTTGAGCTAACTTCGTCATCGGACCGGGAGGATTCGGCTTCATCGATTCGGATGAGGAGTTATTTCGATGCACGTCTGAAGACGTGCACGTTGACGGGGTGGAATCATCGGAAGCTCTTCCTCGCTGATGATGTCCTCAAGCAGAAGAGGGAAATGACCAAGCCCAAGGATCGCAATAGCAACAATCGATTTATTGATGTGGCACGGAACATCGTTGAGGTTATTGTCGAGAACCAAACATTTCCCACGGCACCGTGGGAAAGTTCAGTTGTTGATCTACCCCTTGGGATCTGAGCCGCTCTGGTTCCATTTTGCACTCCGTTTCAGAGCCAAAATGGGGTTAAAGTGGGTAGGCCAAGAGCTGCGCTTTCCCGCTTTGGTGTTCGTCAATATTGAATAAATATTTATAAGAACTAATAATAATACTAATTTAAATCCAGGAGTCTACGTCATTCGCGATGAAGTGCTTCTACGACCACTACAACCACAACGAAGAGCAGCGAGCGAAGGACTCGCATCCCGAACTGCCGAAAGACGAACTCGACCAGGCCGTGTACCTCTCCAAGCTCTATGTAGGTCTAGATAATATCGTGGCATCTGAGCTTGACTACCGTAACCCCCAAAAATTAGCTTTTATCGATTTTAGGGTTATCGTGGAGCCATCCGACCAGAGAATACGCAGTCGGCAGCCGAGCAACTCTTTCCTCCCCAATACACGGCGAGGATGTCTCATGGGAGGTCAGTATCTTGGAGTAGAAAACGTCGTCTCATAGGCTGTGATCAGTGGTGTACGTCGACGTTTACTATAATACACCAAGCTATTCACCGGATATTGCAGCCTCATAAGTCTGCGGTCGTCTCGAAGCGAGATGGACGTGCCGAGGGTGAGGAGGACGGAGACGACGGCGGGATCGACGACCGCGAACCGAACGACTCCGAGGATGGTGAAGAAGAGTCGGGAGAGCGTCGGCATCTCCACCGAGGACATGCGCGTGTCATCGTAAGGGGATGATCGACTATTTTTGGACGAGGGAAAAATCGATGCGGAGAATCCCCTAAAATAGTGACTAGAAATTATAGGAAATTGAAAAAAAACCCGCATTCTCCACAATTATTCCCATATTATAAAAACTAAAGATATTGTCGAAAACCAATCATGTGTAAAAATAGTTTCAAACTTCTGTGTTCGGGGCAATCGTTGATTACTCATTTCTAATGCTTTCCGCGGAATCAACCCAATTACTCTAATGTGTATCTCTTTGGTTCTCGACAATGGCGAATCCTAGCTCGACGCTTTCAGACTACGTAGCATGGTAGCCACGGGCAGTGCGAGCACCCTCACGCCACTCGATGAAAGCTCCACTACACTCAGAGGGTACAGTAGACAACACAATAGTGTCAGAAGGCACCACTATTGTGTCGATATGTTCCAAATGTGTGCTTTATCGCAACACTATTGTGTTCGCAGTCTAGACAATTGTGTCGTTATCCATCTTGTTCAGATTCCGTTCCGCATCGACGCCCCAACTGCAGCCCCGCCGTCCGTTGCACATCACGCCCCGGAGCATCCGGGACAGTGCAAGTGCCATGGGTCAGATAGTTTATCAATCCAAAAAGACCCGCCGATGACCTGCAGATGCCGTATGGAGTGAGCTGGACACGCGCGGCTTCCCGAGACTGACGAGGATTCTCAAAGAACAGGTAGAATTTCCGAGTCCGCACGCAACAGTTCCGCCTTTTTGCTACCGCTAAACACCGTAAGTCTCTGCAGGAAGTGGACGGTTGGCAGTTCCTGAACGAGTTCGGCGAACCACAATTCCGAGAGATGGGAATTCAATTACCGGAGGAGTTGCGGGTTTGTTATCGATCATTTTCAAACATTTGTTTCGATCTACCCCATCAGGTCCTCATCGACGTCAAGCGCCAGTTTACGCAACACGAATCGGCTCGTCTTTGATCGGGGGGAAAATTAATTAACAGTTCATGCAATCCATTTCGAGTACACTCTAGGTATCGATTAATTGTGCCAATGCTTCCAGTGTTCCAATTGTCTAGTCGTTATTGTTCATTGCCTACTGTTCCACATGACCATGAACGAAAGGAAAACATTATTTATCAGACACGAAAGAGTCGCTTAGAAGGGCCAGCAGAGTCCGGGGCACGACTGGAGATGAGTCTCGAACTTGCCCGTCGTCGCCTACATCATCAACGGTTTCGTGATACACGGACAATCTCACCTGCATGAGAACCGTGTAGGTCGTGAGCTTGTTGAGGTTCGTCCTCGACGAGAGCACGTTGTACAGGCCCTTGAAGCCGACGTTCCTCTTCGTCAGGTACTGCATGCATTTGTCTCCCGGTGTCTGGCGATCGTCGAGGAAGAGAGGCTGCAAGGGGCGGGGTTCGAACCCGGGTCTACTGGATGGCGGTCTAGACCACTGCGCTAAGATTACCTCCGTGCCGGGGTCGTAGTTGGTCTGGAGGACGTACCAGCCATTAGGATTGGCTGGGGACATGCAGTTGGTCTGATCGGCGGCATCGAGGGATCGAGTGATGATGCAGCCTTCATAGGGCTTGGTTCCTCCGAGGATGTAATACACGGGAGAGAGCATCGGGATGTTGGTGAGGCGCTCCTTGGCGTCCTCGAAGCCTTCAATTTAATCATTACTATTGTGCAGCACCACAGAACTTCGAATTTCCCATTCCGCTAGCCGAAATTCCCCATCACACATCTCAGCGCTAATATGGAATCTATGGCTGATTTTTTGCATACTTCGGTTGGACTCTAGGATCAACTAGCATGCCAAATTTCAGCCATAGACACCTTTTCTCCTCAAAGATACAAACAGAACTGTCTGCTAACCAGCACAAGTCTTTAGAAGTTCTGTGGTGCTGTACAATATTATAATCCGTAATCCTATAGCTGGTTTATACTTCTGAAACCCTTGTCATCATGAGTTATTTAAAACTACCATTATCTATCAGGTTGGCACTTAAGTTTCCGGACAAATCAGCATGTTTATTCTTCATTAGTTTTCTCCTTAGTTACAAGCTTAGATTAGATATACTGTACACCGCTGGCAGCGGTAGTCTTCTGTAAGCTTCCCAGATGCTTGTGGCCACCCCCATTATAAAGGCCTCGGAGAGGCGATGCAAAGAAGTCATCGAGGTCGGATTTGATCTCGTCGCGGGATTATTTTTGCTCTCCGCGAGTACTGATGGTGGTAACTCACCTTTCATTTTCCCGATGGGGCTATACCTGAAGAGTAAAATAAGCATAGTAGGACATTTTTAGAAAAAATAGTGCGGCCCAGGCTGATTTAATTCGTGAAATGCTAGCGGTTGACATGGCGGTGTATTGAGACTTCTGCCTGTGGTCGGCGATTCTTACGTCGGCCAGAGTTGACCTTTTGCGGGTGTTTGGAGCACACTTCGGCCATGTGACTATCACCCTTGGATAGGAGGTCCAGCACACAGGCCTCATAACGCATTCGAAATTTCGTTCGGAATGCACCATTTTAACGGCTCATTTTCGAAGGCGCCCTCTTCTACCTCGACATGCTAGGACTAGACATTCACTATGAAACGTGCAGGGGCACCTTCGGGGTCCACATTGGTCATAAGCTTATTAATAGACGAGGCCTTCAGGTGAGTCAGGAAAAATGTAAAGATGACATCCTGAGTTTGAACGCAACCGGAAATCAATAAGTTTGTGCTTCTTGCTCTAATCGCACAAGCTAGAGGAAGGGAGGCAAATCATGTGTGTGGCTGTGGGCCCGTGGGTATTGTTTCCATAGCGCACTAGGGGGGTAGGCAGCAGCGGGTGGCCCAAGGAAGATATAAAAGAGAACGCTTGTCCGGAAACTTAAGTGCCAACCTAATACATGTTCAATATCTCGCGGAATGTACCGGCGTGAATCGGTCATGTACCGGTACATGTTCGGACGAGTCGGTATGTTTGTGGTACGTGCCTGTACGTGGCGGTGCCACTGCGGAACATCGAATATGCAGAGGTGTCAAAGGTTCAATCAATTAGCCCTATTGTAAGTAACCTTTCATCTCATTAATTAATACTACCGTAATCCCTTACTGGTAGCCTGCTCGAGGGTCTCCCTGGTGAGCCACGTCATCCACTTGCCGTTCGGCTCCATTCCAAACAGCCATCGCAGAATACCGACGTAACCTCAACCAAAGAATAGGTTTGAATTGGCTGCGATCCTCAGACCTCCCTGCTCCATGAATCTCTCGTTGGCCGTGATCGTGAAGGCATTCGGCTTCAGACCATTGTAGATGCCGACGAATCCAGCAAAGTTGTTGGACTTGTACAGAATCTTGCCTGAACAAAAGATGTCCTCATGCTGGAATTGAACCTTGGTCGTCGAACCCGTGGAACTACCCAGTAGCGACTGCGCTAAGTGTGCTCACCGTCCTTGAGCCAGTTGATGTTGATGACCATGGTGCGGAGGACGGCGGAGATCTCCCACTCGTGGATGGTGTAGTTCCATCCGAGGAAGAGGCCGAAGTCGAGGTTTCGTGCGTGGAAGAGGTTCCCATCCACGTCCGTTGCGATGATCGACGTGCAGACAGTGAAGATCTCGTAGAAGATGTTGTACATGACGACCTCCCCGAGAGGAGTGCCGGAGTACTTGGCGATGCACTGAAAACATAACAATTTCATTTTTTTTAAATTGAATCAATAAAGTATAATCAATATCTGAAACATTCTCACCGAGATCTCATCACGATACGGCTGCGGGATCTTGTCGTTCATCTCGCCGAAGATTTCGTCGATGAGAGAGAGAGCATCCGGGAAGATCGGCACGATCAGATCTGAGAATATCGATTATCGATCGCTAAAACTGGACAATCGTGAGCCACAGAGAGAGTGGATAACAAGGCTAAGACTAATTCTAGTAACCCCAAGGGAATATAAAGGTCCCAAAGGAATATAAAGGTCCCAAAGGAATATAAAGGTCCCATAATATAAGGGTCCCAACGACCTAAGGAATATAAAGGTCCCAAGGAATTTAAAGGTCCCAAAGGGCTTGGGACCTTTATATTCCCTTGGGACCTTTATATTCCCTTGCTTGGGACCTTTATATTCCCGGACCTTTATATTCCTTGGGACCATTATATTCCTGCTGGGCCATGGGACCTTTATATTCCTTCAGAAACTCGTGAAAATATTGGGACCTTTATATTCCTTTCGGACCTTTATATTCCCTTGGGGTTACTAGAATTAGTCTTAGCCGATAACAATAACAGGACTAAATAAGCGAGACTAAAATCTCCGCGAACTCACTCTTGAGCACGCCGATGAGGTCGGCGATGTTCTTAGAGTAGATTTGTGCGATCTCGCGGAAGCGCTCTGACGGCGCCTCATCCAGGTCGATGTTGTACCTTAATATAATCGATAAAATCCAAAAATTATTGATCATTCAATACCATGGCACATCGAACTGTCCAGCGGGATCGTAGAGACTCTTGCTGTCCTCGAGGATGCAGTCGTCGTTGAAGGGCGCGGGGAGGTCGACGTGTCTCCCCGTCGTGGGGGAGGCCACGAGGGCGAGCAGAAGCAGAGGGACGGCCAATGATCGGCCCATACCCCCTGAGAGTCGTGTTGAGGGAAAGAACGAATAGGAAACACGCAAACACGCAGCATGGAAAAGCGAGAGGATTTGCAGATCTTCGGTCTAGTCGAGAAAGAGCGGGTTTACTGCACCACGTTTTTTTTCAAAGGATGTGAGCATAGAATCTTTTAAACTTCATTTTTAATCCATATAACGAAATGGTTGAGCAATGCCGGTTGGGAAATGCCTTCGAGGAACCTGGTCGTCCAGGATCCACCCTCAGGAGTCTTGGTTTTAGACCTGATAGGGCGCATCTTTAACACCAATATTAAATCCCCGAAACGATCCAGCGCCCCTATCTAATCACAACAGGAGAAATGTGCCGCATTCGTGTGGTGGCCACGTTGTCGGGGGGAAGTGAATGAGGAGGGAGAAGAAGAGGCCCCGTGCAGCTTATGACCCTTATCAAGGAAGGGATGATGGCAGGATAGTCGTTGCCCCTTCCACGCCGCTCATCAACTCCTCCCACACCTGTACCCCAGTCATGGTGAACCGAAAAATGTATCGCCCTGCAAGACATGCAGAATGATTGCAGAAGTTCACGAAGGCATAAGAAGCAAGTTATCTTGCCAAAGCAGTACCTTTGATTTCGCTACATGACCTCGCTTTCCATAGTCGGCTGAAACGATGATTATTAGCCAAGGTTGAACACGGCAGCTACTCATAGGTTATGGATCAGCTGAGTACATCAGTCAGACTGTTTCGCCGGTGTCAATAGACTACAAGTTGTAGGGTTCACAGCAGAATGGTCTGTGTCGTCGTTGTTTGTCTAATCAGCGCCTGGTCCGTGCCCGGGTCTCCCTCCATTCTTCTCTGCTCCGTCACTGATAACAAATGAGCTCCTTTTCCTCTTCCACATGCCCCTCGAGTCCAATCTCCCTCCCTTCTCGCACTAGATACCTCGGGGAAAGAGTCACAGACTACGGAAGGCTGCCCTTATTCAAGACACCGCCGACCACGTTATGTAGGCCAAGACAAGACTACAATTGTCAGCCAATGCCTTTATTGGAAAGGGGAAAATTACAAGTGAACTACAGAGATCACAGCTTTGAGAAAGATGACATAAAACGAGTGTAATAATAGGCATCACGCTGATGGCTTTATTAGCCCCTTTCACGGCGATACGACAATAGTCCTCAAAGTGAAAAGACAAGTTCCTCTCATCCACTCAATCGTAGAGTCATCCACTTCGAAGTCCACTGCAACCGCATAGTCGCCGCAGTCATTCTGAATGGCGTCCTTGAGATGAGTTGGTAAGCCATCGAACTCGAAATTCGAATTTTCCTTTGTCATTCAATCCAGGATTTAGAGAAGTCAGCGGAGTGTTCAGCGCAATTTCAGCAGAGTCTTCCTCCAGGTGAATCGGGTAAGAACATTTGAGATTCATCCGAATCTTCGCTTCATGCCCATGTACCTTTGGTGACACCAGCAACTTCTATAAAGTATGCAGTTATATACACAATATTTATTTTTAATTGTATTGTACATTTAAACCCTGAAACCTAATGCGACTCTTTTCGGCGAATTTACAGAAATTGTCATTGTGCCGAAAATTATTGCTGAGAATTTACGGTACTAGTGGGCACAATGTTTATAACTGTAAAATCGTTGTGCAGAATAACATTTGGTTTTTTTATAATTTCAAAAGTTACTACGAGCCTCGATGTATTTTCGGATCCCCAATGTTGTAAGACTTGGTTGACATTGGACATAAAGTTTTTCAGCAACTCCTGCATACTCGCACAGAGTGTCGTCGTTGGCGGCCTGCATTAAACCATTCTTTTTGTCAGCAAGAATTAGGAGTAGATCATGTGACAAACTGACTTATTCCAAGAAATAGAACACACAAACCGTCACGAATCTTTCCAGCACCGGACGATTCCTCAATGCATCGAATGTTTCGATCTCCGTTAGCACAAGGTTAAGGAAAACCCGACGAAGATTTGGACCTCTCAACAAGGATCGAATGCTGAAAGCTGATTTTGCAAGCGGAGCAGGGGGTTGCATTGTCCCGCGCCAGGGAACTTGTAACAGACTTGTGCTGTTTAGCAGACATCTCTCCTTGTATCTTCTAGAAGGAAAGGGAATCTGAGGCTGAAATTTGGCACGCTACTTGACCATGGATTCCAACCGAAGTGTGGAAGAAATCAGCCACATATTCCTTATCTCTTCAATGGGCTGCGCATAATAGTGGAGATTTGGCTACGCAGGAAAGGGCTTTCAGATTCGAGTTATAAAATGTTTGCAAATTCAACGAAACCCGATTTGGCTATGAGCACATTTTTCTCACCAAATCCCACACGAGCGCCTTTATGTGTAAACAATT
>JACMIG010000111.1:10711-24713 GCA_014805385.1 Levipalatum texanum
CATGTTTTTTTCGTGTTTTGACACCCTTTTAGGGGTCAAAAATATGTTTAGAAATGTTCCTGTGAAATTTGCGGACATTTTGAGTACTTTTGGAAAAATCGTATTTTTACGTGTTTTGACACCCTTTTCGGGGTCAAAAACATCCACAATGGACTTTGTTTGGTCTAAAAGGGACTTGGTCAAAAGTGAAGATGAAAAAAGAGTATCTGAGAACCGTAAAAGTTTGACATCCGTGGAATAGTATTCCGTCAAATAGGAATTTGAATCCACGGAAAACATTCTAGGGGGGGGGACACGGACTTAGTGCAATAAGTCACAGGGGAATGATCCTAGAATTCTGATTTTTTGTATCGGGGGCTACAATGCCAGCGCAGTTCAGGATTAAAAAGAACCGAACCAAAATTTTGAGGAAAAAGGGGTGAACCAGAAATGGAAGTTTCCACGAGCCATATTGAAGCCAAATCAGGCCCGCGCTTCGCGCGGCCCCCGATTAGCGCTGAGATATGAGTCGCGGAAATTTCGACTCGTGGAACGCGATTTACAAGTTCCCTGGCGCGGCACAATAAGCGACATGAACTCAATGAACGAGAAACAGCTTACACTGGCTCAATCATTGTCAGTCCGGCATGTGCAGCAATAGCTAGTCTCTTTGCGTCAAATGTTTTAATGCTACCTAAGTCGTATTCAATGCACCACATGCATGCAATAAACGATACTCCAGATCTTAAAAAATCTTCCATTAAAATACTTTTGTTTTTTTAAACCTGCAGAAGTCTGTTAAGATCTTAATCGTGCAGAGTCTAAAAACAATTTCTGCACTGAACGGAATTAGGCCATCAAGAGACTTCAGCAGAGCATCATCCACAACAACCTAAAACAATGATAGAAGTAAATTATATATTCTAGAGTGACGTGCATGGGCAAATGCAATCGTGAACCGAGTGAAAGGAACGGTCGCGAGGCTTGAAAACCACTCGCTGGCCCCGATCTTCGACTGCGAAAACTCCATGACGTTATGCTGGGACTTGTGATCAATTCTCAGATGCTTGGAATTCATTATTATGTAGTCGTCGCGCCGGAACACGATTAATTTTTCCGATCCAAGAATCCGAACAATCTCATCGCATGTTGACGATGTTTGCATCTTGGAGTTCTTCTCGTTTGCGACCTCGTCTATTGAGAACAACGGGTCATAGGAAATGTGGAGATATTGCCATCGCAGCGAATCCGCGTTGGCATCAAGGAAATCGCGAAATATTCTGGAAAGATGTTAATTTATATTTCAGAGAACGTTGATGACCTGCATGTGGCTCGCAGCGGAAAGAGATCGTCGGTCTTGAGTTCTTGGACTATTTGAAGTAGAATTTCCACGGGAACGCTAAGGATTCGCGGTGGGGCTGAGGCTTCGGTCGACATTGGCTGAGAGTGACTTTAGTGGCGCTCTATTTGACTGGGCCGCAAATATGCGAAATTCATCAAGCCCCACGGCTGTGCTCTCTTGCGTCCATTCCACCGTGCCACAAAAGTTGTCACTTTTGCAGTCCTGAAGCAATTGGCTACAAGCATGCTTGACATCCATGCAACTTGCCTTCCTACCTGCATTCCAGTCGGCAAACTTACCATTAGCGCAAATTCACCGACAGACAAACATTCCAAAATGCAGGAGACATTCCTGTAGGCATGTTAGTTGCGAACTTGCAGTCCCTGGTCACAACAACTAGTCACAACACTTTTGGATGTCGGCAGTTGGATCCTTCAATCACTGAAGTTTTGCGGCATCGGTTAGATTCCGAATCGACCTGACTATTGCCGCGAGCATAGCCCATAAAACACAAATCAAATTTCTCGTTCTGTATGATCCGATCTTCTCCGCATTTTCGCAAGCTTCCCTCTATCGCAACAGCGAACGATCACGTTCAAACAACTATTATTGTAGTCTGTCATGGTTGAAAATGAAGCAAAGTCTCCATTCTTGGAAGTCTTCACAGCCTGCATCTTTATTCAAATGAGGGCGATGCAATTCCACTGTGATCTTGTAGTCCCCGCTCTCATTCTGAATGGCGTCATTGAGAAGAGCTGGGTTACCTTCAAACTCGAAATTCAAGTTTCCCTTTGTCATCCAATCCAGGCAAAATGGATCCCAACTGAGTGTTCAACGCGACTTCGGCGGAAGGTTCCTCCAGGTGTATTCGGTATGCATTTTCGGGTTCAATTTCAATCTTCGCTTCATGCCCTTGCACCATGGGTGACACCAACAGCTTCTAAAAATATATATATGTAAGAGGATTTCAATTAAAAACAATGGTGTACTATATATCTCGCCTGCCTGTGAAGTGCATTCTTGACTGCAGGGAGTGCACTTTACAGGCAGGCGAGATTTAATACAAGATAATTTTTAATTTGACCCCTCTTATATGCAGGTTTAATTTATCATAGTTATTCTGACATGTACATCTAACATTAAGCTCAAACCTCAATGTATCTTCGGATACCCAACGATGTTATGGACTCCACGTGCATTGTACGCAGATTCTCAGCTACCCCTACATATTCGCACAGCGTATCGTCGTTGGCGGCCTGCACGAAAACAGTCATTTCAGTGGCATGTCAAGAATAATGAAGAGTAAACTACGAGACAAGCTGGTTTAAGTCAACATATAGACTATAGTGCCGCACCACAGAACTTCTAAAAGACTTGTGCTCGTTAGCAGACAGTTCCGTTTGTATCTTTTAAGAGCTAAGTTATCTATGCCTGAAATTTGGCATGTTAGTTGATCCTATATTCCAACTGAAGTATGCAGAAAATCAGCAGTAGATTCCTTATTAGCTGTGGGATATGGCCCATATCATATGGGAGGCGGAATTTTCGGTAGCGGAACGGGAAATTAGAAGTTCTGTGGTGCGACACAATATCAAAGCTAAACCGTTTGAAGCATTTGCATCACCGGACGCCTCCTCAAGGCAGCGAATGTTTCGCGCTGTTTTAACATATAGGTATCAAAATAAAACTGACGAAGATTAGAGCATCTCAGCAAGGATCGTATGCTGAAATAAGGTATTGCAGCCCGCCAGCGGACCGCAACGCCCATTGGCCGCGTCGGGGCCTACCTTTTGACACCTCTCCCCTCACGCGACGCGCGCTAGTTTTCAAATCATATCTCGGCAATGAAATTAGATATCGAGAAAAGGAAAAAAGCATGATCAATGGCAAGTCTAGGGCTAAACAATGAGCCAAATCTCTGGCATTTTGGTGACGTTTTGTGAAACACGTTGCGGTCCCTACGTATGGGTAATTCCGCAGACAATATCTATCGGACGGTCCTCCCATTGCACCTGAGAAATTTGCTCACTCAGACTCCCTCGGTTTTGGAAATCCCGAAATTCTCAGATTCTCTGCGTCGAAAAGTTGAACATTGAGCTGATCGTCCCCAGTTGGCCATTCACAGCCCATGAAGTGAACTATGCTCCTTTAAAATCATGTTTGATACGCTTAATTTTGTGCTAGAGATACCTCATGAAGTTTACTAAAACTTTCAGTCTGCATGATAAAATGTAATTCGTTCACATAAAGGAATTAGGCCTTCAAGGGACTTCAGCAGCGCATCATCTATAAGAACCTGAAACGCTTGTTGAATTAGCTTTTGTAAATCTACTCACATGCGCAATAATTATCGTAAATCGCGTGAACGGCACAGTTGCAAGGCTTGAAAACCAGGCACCTGCTCCGATAATTGATTTCGAAAATTCCATGATGTGTTCTTCGCGATCCGCGTTGTTTGTGCATCTCAGATGGTTGAGAACCTTGATGTTATGTTTCAATACGGTGAATTTTTCGGATCCAATCGTCTGGATTATCCCTTCGCTATTTGATGATGTTGTCATCTCGGAGTTCTTCTCGTTTGCATCCTCCTCTATTAAGAATAATGGATCGTAAGTTATCTGGAGACACTGCCAACACAGCGAATCTGCATTGGCATCAAGGAAATCGCGGAATATTCTGGAAAGATGTTAAATTATATTTCAGAGAAATTTGAAGACCTGCATGTGGCTCGTAGCGGAAAGAGATCATCGGTCTCGAGGGCTTGAACTATTTGAAGCAGTATCTCCACGGGAATATTGAGAATTTCAGGTGATAACATACTTTGGAAATGATCAAGGTGTCGCATTCTTCGGTTGCGTTGTGATGGCGCAAAAACATTGGTACCCCGCGGGTGTGCTCTCCTCGTGGAGTGCATTGTCCCGGTCTTCGATCGTTCAACTCGCCGCTCGCGGACTGGGCGGACATGTTCCCGAAATAGTTCACAGCCTATTCATCGGAATGCCTCATATTCCGTGGGGGGCTGTGCCCTTTGCATGGTCACGGAGGCAGCCCCGTCGTCGATACTTTCCGCAAAATTATTTTTGTGCAAATACAAGACATGTTGTCAGGATAGTTAACTATAATTGTATTTTTGAAATTTTTCTTTTGAATATCTTGGGATTCATGCAAGCTTCACGTTTATTTTTGCTTGTTCAACGATGAGTTAGAAACGTTTATTGCCTAACTTTGAAACGAAGGAGCGTAATTTCAAAGAAATAGGCAGTGTACAGTAAGTATAGAAGTGAAAAAGCAACAAAGTCCGTTGATTCACTCTTACCATTTTGTTAAGAAACAGCAACAACAATAACAACAACAACGATGCAACGGTGGTCAATTAAACTGTTAATCTTTCAACTGTGTGAGGAGGGTCAAGGAGCATGGGTGGAAGATGGGAAGCGGTGAGGAACATAAACCCAACAGGAATTTCGAAGAGGGGAAGGATCAACTGGATAACTCATCGGTTCATTTCATGGCGTGAGCTCCAGACGTTGAGCCAGAGGTCCTTGATGCTCTGCCTGTTACCGTTGATGAGTGCGATCGGGACCTGCCGCAGGATGTTCCGGAATGCGATCACCGCGTTTGCGGTGGCGACGTCAGGCAACTGAAAATTACAAAAATCACATTTAGTGCAAATCATTATGCACTTACCGTCACGGCGCGGACACCGTGCCAGCGGTTGAGAGTGCAGCCGACCAGGATGGTGAGTCCATTCTTCTCCTTTATGACGGCTTTGTTCAGAGCGCCGAGCCACTGGAAAATATACAATGACGAAGTATAGAAATAGCCAGCCGATCAAACAGTTTTGTTTTGAGTCTTAAAGGAGGGGTATAACGACTTTTGAAGTTTGCAAACTATTGAGAGATTCGAAGCGAGCAGGAAAAATGGTTTAAAACGGTGTCAAGCTTTCCGCGAACAGGCGATTTGGCGAGAGATAGAGATAAACAATTGACGCTTATCGCAGGGATACAAATGTTGGTATCGTGCCAAAACGAGAAAACCGAGTATTTCCGACCTTCCGTGATTTTCACACACTGCTTTCATGCTTCGAACGTACAATAACATGGAACGGAATCGATATTTTTGAGATTTGGGTTAGGAAATATGTGTTTTCAGCTTTTGGTACGATGCCAACATTTGAATCCCAGCGATCAGGGTCAATTGTTTTCATCTCTATCTCCTCGCCAAATCGCCTGATTGTAGAAAGTTTGACACCGTTTTAAAGCATTTTTCCTGCTTGCTTCGAATCTCTCAATCGTTTACAAACTACAAAAGTCGTTATACCCCTCCTTTAAAGCAATGCAGATCGGAAAAATGTTTGCAGTATCTCAGTGAACTACGTGCGCATTCGATGTAAGAAATCACTCTCATAATAGGTCAAAACCCGAAGTTTTGATTTCCTATGGCCCCTTCACTCACCGCGTACAGGCCATCCGTGCAGTAAGTAGGTGACGTTTCCTCGCCACGCGTTTTCATTTCCCACCTTGAAGAGTCGAGAGAAGACAGCGACGGGGAGCTCGTGCTGCAATGATGCGATAACATTATGAAACATCCAAAATACGATATAGAGGACAGCACTGGGCAGAGTAAATCAATCACTTACCTGCGTATAGTCCCTTGCTTCGTTATCGTGCATACTCTGGCCCATGAAGACGAAGCGCTCGCTCACGAACGGCTCTCCTTCGAGGTGGCTGTCATAACTGTGGCGGAAACGGGATTTGCACTTGACGCGTCCTCCGGTCTTCTCCGCTTCCTCTTTTGACACGTACTCCTCGATGATCGTACCGGCTCGATCACCATCTACAGAGACCCAGATTGCTGAAATATTTGCCGAGTTCAGCATGGTTCAACAACAGGAACAACCTGCCGAAGTGTAGTAGCTGCGAGGGGTAATCTCAGCGTTGCGATTGGAGAACAGGCTGTTCCATGGCGCGTCCTCGTCCATCAGACTTCCACCATTTCCCATGATCCCCAGTGCTCCGAGCTCGCGATCGATGATGTAGATGAACCGAATGATCTGCAAGATTCAGTTGAGCACCAATGTTTACCCTCTTTTCATCGTACCTCGGCAATTCCCTCCTGTTGAATTGTGCAACGGTAGAAAACTCCTTGATCCTTGACGTTCATCGTCTTCTGAACTCCGATCGTTTGGCAGCTGCGGATGACCCTGCCAGTAGCCTTTTCTCATCCGAACTCTAGCATTACATGCACTAAATAATCAATAACAATCCTTACTTGAAGAGGAAGTATCCGATCGCCGTCTTCTCAGAGACGATATACGGCGACTGCACATCCCGGCAGATCAACGTCGACAGATTGGGGTAGAAGGGGAAGTCATTCCTGTCGAGAAGCGCATGCCCCTTTCCGGCCGGCACGAAGCATTTGAACTTCATGGTCTCGGCGATGATGTATAACGCCTGGATCGCGAGACAACCAGCGCTATGCGCATGAAGCAGGGCGAGGACGTTTCTACATCCCATCCATTTCGAGAGGTTCGCGGCCAGCCTAATAGGGAGATGGACCATCCACAAACTCATGCTGACAAGATTCTAACCATCCTGAAGGTGTGATGTCGATGCAGGTGTAAAGTTCGGAGATGTGCGCAAGCTCGGGCGGACGCAATCCATCATGCTTCTTGATGGTTGCGAATCCCTGAGTGATAGCTTGAATCTGTAAGACTGGGAAAAGAATGTACCCCTCCAATCAGGCTCCTGGACAGCTGCTCGAGGACGTTCAGCGACGGCATGGCCATCAAGTCTTTGCAGAGGTCATCAGAGATGAGATCCACGAGCTCGCACTGCAAGGAAATCATTCAGAAGATGCGCGGATTTATGAGTACCTCTGTGAAGGACTGCTCCATCTCATCGACACAGTTTATCTTATTCTCGATCATATCCTGGATCGAATTTCCATGGACACTCATATAGATGTGCTCATATAGACATGCTCATAGATAAAGGAGACTCATATAGATTCCTGTGCAAGTGCGACCAGTCCTTCCTGAACACAAAATTAAAATATTCAATTTTGGCTACCTGCTCTTTGGCCTTTTGTAGCTTTGTCGATGAGCTTCGTATCCAATTGGAACGTCCCGTTGGCCCAGTCGAACACCATCTCCTTCTCCAGTCCCATATCAATGACGAGGACGCAATTCGGCTGGATCGTAACCGCCTGCTGGAGGCAATCGGTTACAGCGATCCGAAAAAAACGATCCCAACTTCTATGTAATGATTAGTTCCCATACCAACTTGTGAAGATCTCCTCGATAAATGGCGTGGTTTTCTTTCAGGCCATTTTCGCACCTGGCATTACACGATTGAAACTCTTTTAGTTAGGTAAAGAACTCACAAGTAGACGAACAGAGGGCGTCTGGATTCATCGTGGTGACTTTCTTCGTCATGGTAGACTTCCCTCTTCAGCTGCCGAAGTGCTTTATCTCCAGGGCAGAAGCAGACGATGACGACCTTTGGGATGGCACGATTTTGCAGCACTCTCTTCTTCACGGCGTCAATTAGTTTCGCTGCTCGCGAGCTGCAAAGGATCCGGCATTGTTTGAAAATCCGTTACTCACATCGTCGGGTAAAGCTTCGGCACTCCGTGTTTGTCCTTCTCCACCTCCACTCTTCTAGATCTGGCATGCTCCTCGATCACGACGGACTTGAGCACTTCCTGGATCTCGTTCATGAGAGTGCTTCCCGCGTGATCGGCAGGAATGGGAGCCTGGTGCAGGACCGTCTGCCAGTTCCTATAACAAAACGGTGGAATGGCAATTCGAAAACTTGCAGCCATCCGAGAAGGCGCCACGATCCAATTGTAGAAACTCACATGTCGTGAATCGGGAACGGAGTCAAGTTTCTTCCCCCTGCCGTTACTTCTCCCACTTCGATATTGTGATTGGCGATGTACTTCAGGAATTTCTGCATGTGAATCAGCTCATGAAATAATTAAAATGTACCTCCTTGATCGTCGCAGGCAGTGTTGCCGACTGCAGGAGAAGCTTCGGTCCTCGTCCGAATTGTCTGTAGCAGCGGATGACGCGAGCGATTGCCTGCGATGTGATACAAATTAACATCCCCTTGGATAATACAGGACAAACCATCAGGGCACGGAAGTCCAGGGCGTGCACCTCATCGATAATGACATGTGTGAACGTCTGGATTCCGCGCGCCAGTGCCTGAGAATATGAAGTAGTTTGAAATGTAATCAAATTTACTTACCCGATCCAACAAGTAGAACGTTGTAACGACGCCGTGAATCTCATTTTCAATTGAAGCTCGAGGAAGAGGTTATTCTGTTGGACTCCTCGATGCGTCGAGAGCACGAATTTGCAGCTCAAGAGGAAGCTGTTGCTGATCGGGGTGTCCGGAAATGAAGCCCGTCTTGATGCACGTGTTCTTGTAGAACTACAAAACACGCATTAGCATTCGGATTTAGCACTTCTTTACGTTTCCGTCTTCGCAGAAATTGCGGCCGAGCTGGTTGACAGCATCCGAAGTCAGCGCCCCAAAGACGACTTTGAAGTGCTTCTCCTTGATTCTGCTCCTAATTGCGAGGGCGTCGTAACACATCTTCAGGGCCTGTAATGGACATTGCATAGAATCCACGTTAAACAAATATAAAATGCGATTTACCAGGTTGCTCTTTCCAGAGCCTGTTCCCGCCTCCAAAATCACTACATCGTTGTCGGCTAGCTTTCTGCTGACGAGCTCGTTGAAAGGTCTGCCGTTGAACGAATGATGGATGTCCTGGATGCATTCTCGTGCCAGCTGGAGGTTTTGTAGGAACTGCGGCAAGCATTGTGCGGTCGTATCGATTGGGATGCGATCCCATTCACACCACTTTGCGAACGATCTGTAAATAGTATTATAATTACGGAATCTCTAACACACATTCCACATGACAGAATGTTCCCATCAGTACTCAAACAATCTATTACAATTAATTCATTGATGGAGAGCTTCAAACTGAAGCATGCTGGAAGATGACCATTTCGAATACATAAGCAACCACAACATTCGACTTCATCTCCGTCGCGAAAGATTTCACTCATACTTTATAACCTATGTATTGTTCAGCACGTTTGCAACCGCAAACTTTCCGGCTATAAATTCCAGGGTTTTCAAAACAAAATACGATAGGTGTGTACTGGTACATGTCAGTAGAATTCTACGGTTGAGAGATGAAAATGTTATACAAAAAATCGTGCACCGATGGAGAAAGACGTAGCAAACAACCTAACATGGAAGCATTTATAATTACCCTCGATCTGAAGAAGAGCGCTCCACCACCTCTGGATCTCTGCTTGCTCCGAGCAGCATACGCATTTTGGAGGTGAATCGGCCGGCGACGTCGACCTGCAAGATGCCCAATTAAAAACAAATGTTTATTCGAAGCTGTCCTATTGTAGCTCTCGCCATCAACACTACTATGGCCTGAAATTAGCATGGAAGTAATCATTATATCGGCAAAATAGCGAACTGTTTCTTGATGCGTACAGCCCAATTCAAAATGTGTAAATAAAATTAATTATTGTTCACTGTTCCAATGCAAAAAAGCAGAACGTACGGAGAAGATTGGTTGGGTAGCTACTGGATGGTTTCCAGCGGCTCGCGCCCACTTTATCAGCTCCTCGATCTCCTCGATTTTCGACTCTTCTCGATTTCAGGAGGTCCTGAAAAATGAAATTAATTGGAGAAAATCAAACGACTCGTCACGGGAATGGGGGAAAAACAATGCAATTGCATAGGGGACGTTACGCAGATGTTGTAATCAGAAATTACTTTCAAAAGCTGGGAGAAATTTCAAATAGCAATGTAAAGCATTCTAAGTATTAAAAAGCAAGAAAAAATCGCTGTGCTGTAAAACAATCGATAATCTACGCAGCGCTCAGCACTGCGGGTATAGGGGCTCTACGCAGCACTAAAGCACTGGGGTATAGGGGCTCTACGCAGCGAAATTTTTGGCAGCGTGCCAATTTGCTAAACCCAGTGTAAATGTTTCCGTTGACCATCCGTGGAATAGATTTCCGATATTCGAGAATAGTAGACACGGAAAGGCGCACCACATGCCACACCATGGCTGTGACATTATACGGCCCGCTGTGTCGATGAGGATGTCGACGATGCCGGAATCCCATTACGTTGTTCCTTCCCTTGCGAGGAGGCCGACCTCCCTTTGAATTGCACGCCTCTCGTGATCCGGTATTTATGTATTTGCCAATGCATACGAGACTGGAAAAGGATCCTGATTCAGTCTTGTTCAAATGTAATTTGTGAAAAACACATCAGCCAAATATGCACAGAAATTTATCGCTGAAGGTGACAGAAAAGCGTTACAAGTATATTGGGGGTGGGAAAAGCAACCAGAATCTCAACACTGAATATTCGGAACTTGCGATCTATCCGTGCATCGGGAGCTCGGCATCGTCTGAAGAGCGTCTCTCTCATCCCCTTCCCTTCCCCCATCTAACTGTAAGTGGTGTATCGCATGCAGTTAAGGTCGAGGGCGTCGACGGAGGCCGAGATCTGCCTTTCTGGATCCGGCAGGAGGTCCTGAGGAGAGTCCTCTTCTCCCTCCCCCCTTCTTCCTCTCACCCTTTGTTCATTGACGACTTCCATCGATACCGACTGCCGCAGTGCCGTCGGTGCGTGAGAAGGGCGCTGAAGAGATCAATTTTATTCCGGAGGGGGGTGGAGGGGTAAATTAGAACCCGTCTTCCAAAAAGGTTCTTCTCGCTATTTGCAGTAAGCGCGGAATGCGAAATTAGAAATATTCTAAAAGTCCACCTTGACGCTGACAGACGGCGGGACTACGCGGCATTCTCCATAAGCTCCTCCAGGACGGGATCGCAGTGCGGCTTCCTTGTCTCTACAAGGGACCAAAGGTCAAAGATCAATTTGTGCTATATACCGGAAGTATCGCCAGCCGGCAAATACTATTGTCATGAGCCAGATCTGAATGGCTATGACGATGGCGAACGAAATGACCATCATCCACGAGATGTAGGCTGAAGAGAGGATTGATCTTTGATCTCCCATGACTCACAGATATAATTGGGCATATTCTGCTCGTTCTCAGTAATGGTGTGGCCGCGGGCCTCGAAGAAGGCAAGGGCAGTCTCGACGCTGCCTGAGAAGGGAGAGAGGAATGAGGGGAGGGGAAGGGGAGGGAGGGAGGACTGGCCCTCATCCTTACCAAAGAGAGCAATGTACACAAAGGCTACGAAGAAAACGGCGCCCGCTGCCAGGCCAACTATCTGAAATTGCCCCCTCTCCTCTTTTCCCATCTTGCCTTACTCCTTCACAATCCCTCTCTACCTCTTTCCACTTCTTTTCTCCCATCATTTCCTTCCTCCCCTTTCATTCATTATCTCCCCTGCTCTCCTCCCCACATCTCTCCCAGCTCATCCATCACACTACCGTTCTCCTCCCCTCCCTCTCTCCTCCTCCCCTCCGCCTTCTCATCTCTTATCCATCTCCCTCCACTCTTTTCCTCCAATCCCCCTCTCCCTCTCCCCACCCTCCCCTCCTCACCTGGAGTATCATATAGGGCATGAGGAAACCGGCCTTCTGCCTCACCACTGCCCATATCACCGTGCCCGCAATGAAGACACCAAACATGAATTGAAGGAATGACGTCACGATCTGCATTACTGCGAATAGCAGCCCCCCCCTCGGAATCAGGAGTATCCCCTCGTACTCATAAATGAATTTACTTTGTCACTCGGTCCGTCGTGTTGTACGGCCGCGTAGACAGTAACACCAAAATGCCACATCTCGAGAGCGTCCGTAACACACAGCATTCCCGCGATGATCTTGACTCCCGTCTGAAAGGTTTGAGGGGTACGGTAGTTGGCACAGTGCCAAGATATATTATTTACCACAGCGTGTATCTGTTTGCAGCAGCACGCGTAGCGTCCATCGGCCTGGAGCGACAGGGAACTCGGCTTGCGGCCGCCGCGGTGGTTGAGGTGGTACAGGCTCACCTCCACCTAGAAGATCAGTGTAGCTCAGTGGTTGAAGTGCTCTGCTATATTTTGAATGTCCCGTGTTCGGTCCCCGCCCTGGTCAGCTCTTTTTCTGGGTCCTCTCTCTGCGTCAGAGTGGGTCGTGAAAGTGGGGGGCGTAATTTGCGGAATGGCCATGGAAATGGGGGAACGCCGTAGAACCCTCCAGTATAAAAAGGAATCCCTTTGAAGTATGGCGCAGTGGTTAGTGAACTTTGCACGGGTTCGGTTTGTCTCGGGATCGGTGCCCATCCGCGGGCAACTCTTTTGCTCACCTCGGCATCGTCGTCCCAGCACGATCCGCCCTCCTCCAGTTCGCTCATGGCCACTGCAGAAGCCGAGTAGGGAGGGGGAGGAGAGGGGCGACGCGGCATTCGGAGCACTGTGAAGAGGAGGAAGGAGGATGGAAGAGGAGAAGGGGGAGGAGGAGTCCCCTTCTCCCTCCTCTGCCCTCATTGTCAGAGTTAGTGGACAACGATGAAGAGGAAAGAAGATCATTATCGAGAACCACTTGAGCTTCTAATTCTCAAATGTTGCGGCAAAAACATGAGCCCGCCGTAATCGAATCAAGAAATCGATACGAAAAACCGAGCCGGAAAATGAGAAATGCCCTGTCGAAGTTCCAAACGGACAAGTGCATCTCTGGGACTTCAGAGTTTTGAGTGATCCAACCTTTCATCTATCATCGTCAGGGAACATGGAGCAAATTGTTCAATGCTCTGTGCCACAAAGGGACCCTTTTTTATCCCAGTTCACTATAGTACCAATTGTATGGTAAAAGACCAAAAAACAACGCCACCCTGATCGCATAGAACGATTACTATTTCTTGAGTATACCACCAATCTGACGCCTGTCCAAAGTTAGGAAGAAGAGCCGAGTCAGGGCGCGAAATGGGAGATTCAAACGTGGGAGGAGGAGGAGAGGGGGGAGTGCGGGGGATGAGGATAGGAGGAGGGGAAGGAGGAGGAGGGGGAAGGCGAGGGACAAGAAGGAGATTCAAGCCCACGCCCCACGCGGTGCCTAATGAGAAATGTGACCTCCCGGCGTGGCCGAGGGGGGATGAAGCCGAATGAATCCAAGAGGGGCAGGAAGCCAGGGAGGACAACTCCATGAACAAGGCCTGTCTGATGTGAGAGGGAAGAGGCATCGACAACAGATTCCCTCCTTTCCATCATCGAAGCTTCTCGACCCGCGGTGACCGATTGGACTAATTACCGAGATTGGCCCAATATCGGGCTCTCTTTGCCCACGCAGGCAGGAGATGCCTTCCGAGAACTCGGTCATCCTCTCCTTCTCCCTCCTCCTCCTCTTCCCCTCCTTCGACCTTCCCGGACGCTCTCGAAACTCGAGAAGAGTATCCGACACAGCTAACGAGGCATACGGTAGACGGCCTCTCGGAGGCAGCGAGGGACATGAAACATGAAAACACATCAGGAAAGTCCCTGGGATTCCATCCGGTGTTTCTAAGGGGCCAAGCTTATCAAAGGGTCAGGCATCTTATGAAGCCGGACAAAACAAGGGATCCACGGTATCTTTCAAGTATCTTTCGGATCTTTGATAGTTTGTCCTGGGGGTATCTTCGAGTAGTCAGTCCTTGTCGTGGGAAGGGGGGAGGGGAGAAGGGGGATGGGGGATTGGG